>CABFWO010001289.1:32557-54586 GCA_902155825.1 Timema genevievae
TATTATATATGAAAAAAGTGCATTGAGCAAAAACATTTAGTGATAAATAAAATGATAGAATATTAGGAAAATGGTAGAGCACAAATAAAAGTAACAACACTGACACATATTTACACACACTTCAATATTTCGATGCTATTGTAGCATCTTCCTCAGGAAGTAGTAGTTTAGTTTAATAACTCTAGAAATAGGGATATTCGCTCTTACTCGAACGATGAAGCGTCTGCCACAACTCAGCAACAGTAAAAAGGGGAATTATGTTTTTAGGCAATATACAAACAAACAATGTAGCCTGGTCAATAGCAGACTAATACCTGAGAGGTCTAATCATGAAAAATAGTGAAATAATTGAGAAAAGAAACATAGCATCAAATCCAATATTTTTATAGTTACTAAGGAGAATATTATTTAAGCAAACTAGCTTAAATCAACCCTCAAGGAGAGTTACAAAAAATCAAAGAATAATGTCCTATAAGAGGAGCTTCCATTTTACAAATAATAGATGGCTAACAATCGGGCTTTTACACAGTAATTTACTATGGCCTGTCATTTCCTAATGAGTACTGCCAGAGCAATCAATAGTAAATTTATACATTTACCCATTACTAGGGCATACAATAGCTAGTACTAACCATCTTTGAACACTTAGATAAATATGGCACTTGATGAAGTAGAAAGAAAGCATTATCCTCGCGGGCCACTACAATCTAGCAATGCTTCCACAGGTTGTGCAGCGTATATAGATACACAAACAAGGGTGTAATCGTGACTGAAACCAGTCACTGACCTAACTAGGTCCAAGAAGAAAATGTTAGATGATCTGATTGTTGTCATAAAGAGATTCTAAACGAGATCATACCATTTGGGTGTCATTAAAATATAAAAAAGGACTTAGAAAAGGAGATATAATTCATGGACTCAGTATACTAATTCATCTGGTCCTATACATATGTAGAGCATAGAACCCTCGTATTTAAACTATGCCTTATGGGCATAGGGAAATAACCATCAGACAATCTGACCCAAGAAACTATTTCTGATGGACATAGAAATTAGCGTCAGACATCCTGATTAAATAAACCATGTCTGATGGACATAGAAAATAAAGCAAGACATTCTAATACACGAAACTATGTCTGAGGGACATAGATAGCAACATCAGACATTCTGACATGATACTCAATATTCGGCGGTGAGACCGACGTATGACACATCGTGGCCACTAGTAGTCTTCGGTGCTGAATTTGTATGGGGTAGTTCCTTCTCCGGTGAATAAATACAATGGACTACAAAAATATGACCCACGGGCCACCTATTATATAGCAATAGAACATGGATAGGACAAGGAGATCTAAGGGGTGAAGGGGAGGGAGAGTTGCAAAATAAATCCACCTTCTCACTAGCGCTGTCAGCCGGAGTGACGAGCCAAGACAATAATCTCTCCTTTCTTTGACGTGTGCCCTTCGATCCAGATGTGAAAATGCTCATGATACCGAACTAGTGTGATGGGGCAGTGTTCCTCGACACTTGGGCGTTTCCCGGCAACATCAATTCAGAGTGAATCACCACCTGTCTCATCTTATTGGAAAAGATTAGTACTTGTTATCTTGTTTTAATTGTCTTTATGGAATTTTGATTGTAGAGGTCACATTATATAAATGACATGCTACAAGAGTTCTAATAATGCAGTGGTTCAGCTCCGACATAAGCTTAGTACAAACTTAGCAACCAGACTCCAGACCATTAATTTAACAACTAACTCATCAACCGTTTCGAGCCTGTGGCCAGCACTGTTTGGTAATATGCATCCATCTTCCTCTATCCTTCCACCATTCTTCCTTCTTCAATCCTTTTCCTATCACTCGAACTCTTTATGTTATCTGTTCCTCCAATCTTTTTCTTGACCTTCATTACGGTGTTCTTCCTACATACTTCATCTCCATCATTCTCTTTTGCATCCTATCTTTTTCCATCCTTATACACGCCCATACCATCCTCTTATATTCATTTTCCCCAAAATTTGGATTCGTGAAATATTGGGTTAAATCCAACTCTAGGTATTAATAAATTTGCTGACACAAATAAAACAGGATAACCAATATGCTTACTTGGGTATTGATAAGGTAGAATAATATTGTTGAGTAAACTCTCCACCTGATGATGCTGCCACCTATGGCAGTTATTTTTTTAATTATTACTTCATCGCATCTTAGTACTCTTTAAAGGTTATTTACCAAGTGTAAGACACTTTAATGCCTGCACTGTTGGCTGCTTGGAAAAGTGGCAGGAAAAAGCCTATCTAGTTCTGAGCCAAGACCGCTACAATTTATGAAGACTTCCGCAAAGCTTGGTCAAGGTCTTGGGAGTTCAACGGACGTTTGCTAACTTCCCTGATTCCCCTTACCCCAACCCCTTGCCAGTTGGTCAGGAGCGTGGAGCTGTAAAGGCGTTTGAGAATACCCACTACTGGTTTAATTCCAGCCGGATATTCAGTTCCTATTGAGTTTCATTGTGTAAGGTAGTTGATATTTCTTGTGTCGTTTCAAAGTGATTTCAATCTCGGGCTTGTGTTTATAACAGTGTTCCTATAGCCAGTGTTATCTGCTGACGTCTACTTAGTATAGTCGTGCGAAATTGGCGAGAGTCATTGTTACCAACTGGAGAAAGTTGTACTTAAGGTTTCATCAGGAGCTCATGATCACCCGAGTGAATCAGCAGTGTGAGGTATGTCTTCAATATGCACACAGGAGGATATCTACCATGTCAAGGTATGCCTTCAATATGCACACAGGAGGATATCTACCATGTCAAGGTATAGGCTTCAATATGCACACAGGAGGATATCTACCATGTCCAAGTGTGCCCTGTACACTCAAAGTAGCACAATATTCAGCTCTTGTTGTGTTTAATGGGTTGGGTGTGCCAGGTGTTGGAGTTCCACAGCAATTTTACCTGCACAGTTGATGTGACA
This sequence comes from Timema genevievae, assembly GCA_902155825.1. Lineage (NCBI taxonomy): Eukaryota > Metazoa > Arthropoda > Insecta > Phasmatodea > Timematidae > Timema > Timema genevievae. The sequence goes on from CABFWO010001289.1 coordinate 35,529, forward strand.
GGGACTTTTTTTATTGCTAGCTCTTATAACGGTGGGATAATTTATGAGGGAGAAGCTCTAGTAATAGTGACTGCTTTGTGCAGATAAATAGAGAAGTAGCATATAAAAGAAAGTGTGCAAGTGAGAGAAGAACAATGGAAGCAATTAAGGGAGGAAGAATGGTGGAAATATATAGGGAGATACAGGCATTTTACTAAAGTGACCCTGTCACAGGCTGGAAAAAGTAGTTGATGATGATAATGATGATGGTAGAGAAATGTACCCAGAGTATTCAGAGGCCAAGTTTTGGCAGAAGTAGTATGGCAATGATGACGAGATCCAACCAATCCCCACCCCCACTTCCACCCCGTTGTGCTGCAATGTTCACCAATGGTCAAGCTTGGTAATTTATTTAGAGTTGTGCCCCCGAAATATCCGGGGCTAGCCTTCTCGGATACACCCTTAGTTGAGGTCCCAATGCTAGGAAATTTCACATACCGCAAGTGAAACTAGCAGAGGGTAAACTAAAGTTAATTTAGAATTAGTCGGAGAAGAGTGACAATGTTCTAAGTACCAACAATAACTTATTTTAGATGGGGAAAAATGTTAAGACCGGTGAGTGAAAAACTTGCACAAGAGTTTTTTAAAAGTGGTTGTGTGTCTGTTGGTGCTTTATCTCAAGATTATGGTCAACAGTTAAAAAGTCTATCAAGGACTTACCGTGACACCTTAGCCTATGCGACCACTGATGCAGGCAGTAGTAACAAGTGAAGAAAGCGACAAAGTTATCTCACCTCTCCGTGGAATATGAGTATCTGGAAGAATGTGTCCATGAGCAATATCCGGTCCGGCTGGATGCTGCTGGTGTCCAACAAGACGGGCTCTGGGGGTCCATTAAAACTGTAGCTGTACAGAATGGGCTGGATCATGATGAGGGATTGAGTCAGGTCCTCCCGCATCAGCATGTGTCTGCCCCACAAAAAAACTTTTAACTAGGGATGGTTCTTTCCAATCCTCAAATCCCTAAGCATATTAAAGATTAGAGAAAATATCAGATTTAAAATTTGAAATAATTTTTTATTTTTTAATTGAAATTTACCATATTTTCTAATAGCCAGATTTAAGATTCGTGGGTAAAATTAGGATTTGTATGTGATTTGGATTTGTAAAATAGTTGATATGATCCATCTTTATTTATTATTTATTTTTGTTGTAGTGTTAATTCACATAGGCTATATTTAAGTGGTAAAATGTTGGTTTGATAAGTTTGTCCTATAATAATAATATTGCACGTCATAGCCCAGTAGTTAAAAGACTAGCCAGTACTAATGTACCGTTGCCCAGTGTACACCCGAATGTACTAATTGTACATCCTTTGCGTGGAGGCTCTTTCCACGTCACGCTGAGATAAGGTGATGATGATGATGATAGTGACAGTGATAGTGAGTGATAGTGACAGTGATAGTATGAGAGTGTGGAACCAGTAGAAACTCTTAAAACTAACTTAAACCAATCCAAGCAAATCCTGGTGACTATTGGAGTTCCCCTTTCGAGAAAAATACCCAAGGTACAAGCCAGAAATCGAACCTCAGACCCCTAGGCTCGTGGCCAGGTGCACCGACCACTACACCACGGGTCCTGTTAGTTTGTCCTATAATTATGGGGGTATCTCCAAAAACAGAATATGCAACACTTAGCATTTTTTGTGAGCCTATCGTGTTTTACAACAAATTTTCAAGATTTTCCTTCCTTAAATAATAATTATATTTATTATTCCTATTTCATATTAATTCCAAGAAATAGTTCCTTTATTTAGAAAGAGTGATATTCAGAAAAGTACATGTTTATTCAACTGTCCCCCACAAATATAGTGTAGTATGTCCCACCTATAGAATGAGGTCTCATCCGGGCTGTTGTTGAACACCTGCAGGAACTGGGACCGCCGCAGGTGGTACATGAACTGAGGGTACAGACTGAAGTTTTCAGATAAGCGGAAACTGTTGGGGTCATCCTTGGCGTACTCGCCAAACTTCTGGCACTGGGACAAACAATAAGATCACTTAAACATGACAGTGTTTTTAGAAACAGCACAAATATTCTATAAAACACACCAAAAAAAATTAAGTGAATCTTATATCATGCTTTTAATCAGAGGTCAGCAACCTTTTTACTAACTTATCAAAGGTCACCCTTTATATCTCCACTATACCTTTGTTGAAAAATCTTTGCTCCATACGTCTTAAATGTATTCATTAAATTCAATCATTCCACATATACTTAGGTCCCAAACTCATTGAAATAAATTAAGAGTTAATAAAATGTAGCCTACATTTTCATATCAAACTATTTAAATTCCTTATAACATTACTGATGACAGATCAATAAAATGAATGATCGCCTAGTGGCTTGGAAATGTATGATAAGAGAGTGTACAAACACTGTACAATAATGTAAAGTGATAGTGAAGGAAGCCAACCTGAAAGGATAGTTAAGTTAGACCTAAATAGGAACAAACACACTTCTCTCTTCTTACACCTAACTTTTTTACACTTTCACATCCACAGACATATATACTCTAGTCATGCTGTGTTTTGCTTTCTTCTGCTGAAGAAGGGGAATGATGTACCCTGAAGATTACATAATTATGTGTTTTTATTTGTAAATTTTGAGGCCTACAACATTCTGGTATGTTTTTAGGTCTTGCCCCTTTATCCTTCTTTCAATGTTTGATTTAATACATACCTTTTTATATAACAGCAGCAATTAAAAGTGTGGAATTTTTTTTTGTTTTTAAAAAAAAAGCAGTATTGTGTTTGTCCCTTTTATATATTTCCATCCACCTTTCCTAAACCTTCTTCCAAATATAATACGTAAGTGTTATTTATGTATGTGTCTTTTTATATGAAAAAGTAAAAATTCTGAAAAATCAAAAACCATGTGAAAATGGGAAAGTGAACAGAATTTGGAAGTGTGAAAAGTGCAAAAAGAAATAAAGAGATAAGTGTGATGACAGATCATTTGAGATATTTTGGTCACACTCAAATATTATTTGAAACTAATTATGAGTAAAATAGATAAGTAAACAAATCCAATTATATGAAAAAATTGCAACTAAGTTTGTGCCTTTTAATTATTTCCTATGCCTTTCCCCCACGTATATTCTATCTTGATGCAAATAGATAAGTACACTCAAAAAACAAAAGAGCTAAATAAGCATTTTACAACACACTCAGGGTTGTCAGTGCCATTGTTCTTATTAAGGTTATAATTGTTACAATTTCTTCTCCAGTATCACCAAGGTAAGTGTGTTGGCTATCCCTCCTAATTTAAACCATGATTACAAATTGTTCTTATAAAGAGTTAAATAAAACAAATCATGATGACAACACGAAGGACACTACTAACCAGTCTGATGAGCATTCGGTCCACCCAACGAAGAACATCTGGCCCGTCATCTGTCTCGGCCCGAAACACGACCATACGAGACATGAGCACTGCGGCAGCTTCCTGGTCAAAGCCAGCACTGATGTGGTGGAGGTTGGCTGAAGCATCTGCCCAGCTAAACACAAAGTGCACAAATACTATGTACACGATTCTAGAGCTGTAGCAATATACCTTACATTGTTCCACTATGGCGTAGTTTACAAGATAGAGCCATGGTATAGTTCAAGCTAAGACTGTTAAAGTTAAATAATAAAGATTTAAAAATTATTAGAACCAGATACTTTTCAATTAATTGTTTCCCTCCTAGTCTTACTACCCAGCCAGTCTATACACATTGTAACTATGATAATGAAGTAGGAATGAGAGAGGTAGAATCTAGCAGAACTGTAATGGCTGTGAATGAAGAGAAAGTGGAAAGTTATTTTGTAAAAAGCATCTCTTGTACAGGGGTTAGAAACTTGACCTCCATTTCATCAGTAAAACATAGAGCTTGCAATATAGTGTGTGCGCCCATAAATGTGGGTTGATTATAGTTGACCACAAACCAACTGATTCATACGCCATATATATGTGGCCTAGGTCTGTTTATATCCAAACCATAACTCTCAGAGGCGGAGGTCCGTCTGTACCTGAATTTGGGACCAAAGTACTCTCAACAATATCAGCCACTTTTCATGCTTATTTCATTGCTACCCGCCCATTACGATGCTATCAAACTGAGCCCAGCCTCAGTGTATTAGAATTGAATTCAAGATAATGACCTAGAAAGAAAAGAATGAGTTTGAATCTCAGTCGAGTTTTCCATCCGTCTCCTAGGTAAAATAGTATGCATTTCCTCTTTTTCACCTATATCATTCCTATCCCATTTGATAAAGCTGTTAACATGTTTGTGTCATATGTATTAATAAATATATAGATGGTTACTCACTTCCTGGCTATGGTGGTAACCCGTATCCGTCGCTGGCCTGACGAGTGCTGGTATTGGGTGATAAACTGCAGACACCCACGACCTCCTTGTGGTATAGGAGCAGAGTGCTGCAAACAAAACAAAACTATTATTTTCAAGTAATCACAGATATCAAACAAGTATAGAGTCCAGATGTTAAGAGTAGATTGCTTAAAAGAATCTAATGTAATGGTCCAAACTTAGTATTCAATTCAGGTTGGATCCATTACTTGTGTAGCAAGCTACTGGAGAGTCATAACTAGATCATAAAACAAATAGACAGGCAGGATTCAGCATAATTGGAGGGGCTGGATAAAGTGGACTCTCCTGATGATCGCTCTTTAGGCCTTACCTCACCCCTCTTGGGCAAGAGCCCAGCTCACCACTTGGTTCATGATATGAGAGGGACCTTTAGGCCAAGATGACACGAGGGAGCAGACAGTCACGGGAGCTGTGAGTAGTAAAATATAGCTAAAAGAGTGTCAATACACCCTTGTGTCTTATTGTGTCTTTCTTGTTCTTCCGACTCTGTAACCTGTCCTGATCATGTCAAGATTGTAGTGTTGACCACCCTTCCTAATCCCTGTCACCATCTAATACAAACATTTGTCTAGACAGAATAGGGCCTGGATGAATTAACATACAATACATTATTAATGTGAGACCCTACCAAGCTTCGACACCAGCAATCAGCAGTCCATTTCAGTTTACATGCTGATATGTAACTGTCACCAAACATTGGTTTACATTTCTCAAGCAGCCCCCATGGGGTCTCACCTGGTTGACCACCTCAAAGAAAAGTGCACATGTCGTATTAGGGTTGAATGTGCAGAACTTCCACTGACAAGTGCCTCCCAGGCCGATCTCCGTGTCTGACACAGCTGGACCCTTCACGTTCAGAGAGACACATGGCCCGATTGCGCCAGATACTACAACAACATAGCATGGATTTTCTTGATATCCTTTATTATTAAATTACTTGTATTACAGAATCAAGAATAGAGGCTTATATTCCAGTTATGTTCAAGTTTTCTTGAGCTATTTAAACACTTTATTTTTGTTTGAAACTATATTACAGTGTGATAAATAAATAACATATTTTTGATGTAAGATTGAATGCATAGTGGAGCTCTGTGAATATTATGATTTCAAGCCAAGCTGGTGTTTAAATAGATACCTGAGCCCAGGCTCTAGATTTAATGGCTCACAGTTTCATGCTACTTGTTATTTCTTTGCCTTGCCTTGTTTACTTTTCTCTCTCTACTTGTTTATATAATTTAGTGCCTGAAGTTTGTGGTGGGAAGAGGGGAACAAAAACCCAACAAAGAGGGTACTGTGCAACATATAGCCATTGAAATGTCAAGGTCAACAGCTGAGTAAACTGGTTTTGTTGATGAAAGGAAGAGAATATGTGAGGTTTAGATGTAAGAAGATATAGGTATCTTTCTGTAGGGATTTAGAGCAAAAATAACTTGGGGCAAGATGGTATCAGGTACACCTTAATACAAAAGCGTACTATGTACATCTTAAAAATCATTACTGAGCCATTTCTCTGGTATGAAGCCATTACCAAGCGAACAGCTTCACTCCTGATGGACAAGGAGTAATTTTTTTTAATATTGCTAAATTTTTACATCCAAACATATTTTGATGAATGCTTCTTTTTTTTTTAACTTTCATAAGAACAATAAATTTAATCTTATAATTTAATTTGACATATTTTTTAAACGCTTAAAAAATAAGCAATTTTATATTTTAATTTTTTTTATAGAGCCTTATTTTATTTAAAAAATTAAAATAATATTTAACACATATTTGGTTTTTATTTTAATAATCAAGTTTTAAAATTACACATCTATTAAACCTAAGCTCGAATCAGTTCGATAGCTGGGAGCTTCGTGAGAAACTCAACAGAAAACAACTTGAAGAAAAAAACAACACTTTAGTTTAAAGACCCCTCACACAGCGGCATGGCAAAAGATTGAGATTGTAAAGTTGAGGAATTTGGTTATGGTGTAATTAAACATGTCACCGCTCAACATCTGAAGCTCACCCATGGCCAAGATAATTTGAATTTTCATATTTCATTACACTTTTTAGTTGAGCCCAATGAGCTCATGTGTTATTTTGTGTTTTTATAAAATTAGTTGTATGTGTTTTTTTGTTTAGTTATTGTTATGTTAAGAGGGATAGCCAGCACATTATTTGAGAGATAAGGAATGGTTAGATATAACATTTAAAAATACATGTTAAATGCGACATCACTCAGATGTGTGTGCTGTTCCTCCCAATTTAAACCATGATTTAACTTAGTGTTTTATTACAATTAGCTTTACTTAACATCATTTCCTTGGATCATGATACCAAATAGACTGAAATTACTTCTATAAATTACACCTTTTGGGAAACAGCCAGCCATAGACATAGGCTTTAAATTTAATCAAATATATTTGAGAGACTTTGCTTTAAATCCTTGGTAGAATCAAAATGTAATTTTTCCAACGTGTAAAAGTGGATTTGATGTATGTGATTAAGATTTTATTGTTAGCGCAAATCTAAGAAAATTCAAATCCCTATTATTCAACAAAACATGATTTGACATGACTTTCAAAAAACACAATATGAATCATCCTTACCTTTGACCTCCCTAGAGCACTTAACCTCCAATGTTCCGTTGAATGCCATCTTAAATTCTCCCTTCTGGTCCCGTGCAAACACGCGTTGGAATGTTTGTTTGAAGAGTGACGAATTGAATGAGTCCCCCATCACCATGTGACCACTATAACACAATGAACAAACATAAGGCTGGAGAACTAATTTAGTCAAGTGCATTCTTACTAGGAATGGATTCTGAAATTACAACCTGCTAATTTATCACAGCTCCTACAAGTCACAGTTACAGTCGAATCCTCGCAGATTAAAGGAACTGTGAATGCTTATTTCAGATTATACTTTTAGTGGAGCGTTTCAGCCAAGAGTAGGATCATGTTAGAAAGGAACTTGTAGAAAATACAAAAATAATTTTATGTGGTCAAAATTGATATAATGTTAGTTTATTAATAGTAATGTTTCATAAGTACTGATATTATCATCTATGAAAAGTGACAGTTGCAGTCACATGACTTCATATAATTCAATTCTGGTTCATGTTGCATTCTGAGTGAAGGACAACAAACACAAAAGTAGCATCAGAGATGAACATATTGATAACTATATTCAAATGGGAGTAAACTGTTACTTCCCAAACATAAAAAAAAATCAGACTAAATTGAATCCCATTTTTCTAATTTCTAGCATTAAAAATATTATTTTAGTAAGAAATTTACTAGCTTGTTTAAACTATTTCCATCATAATTACAAATCCCAGTCATCGAGTTCATCCTTGATTAAACAAAGGTGTAATGGCAAAGCCTCTTTGATACAAAATTCATTTTTAGATGGGTAACTGAGAGAACAAATTGACATCTTGAAAATAACTCCCATTCTTTATTAGCTTGGCATCTCCAGGTCAAGGCTGTGTCAATACCATGTTTTACAATATATACTTGAACGGAACTACTACTTGTCAAATGTCCTTAACATTGTTTATCATTGCTCCTTGTTCTTGTCACATAGCTGAGAATAAGTCTGAAGTAAACTTGCTTGTTCATGTTTCAGAGCTGGTCCAGACTAGCAGTCACAGAGTGGGAAGGAAGTGGCTATCACAATTACGGAGTACAAACAGAGGCAGAGGGGAAAAGTAGCAGGAAATAAATAGAGTCAGTGAAGATAGCCATGCTTAAGATGATACATATAAAAAACTGAAGAGGATCAAGAGAAAAACCAAGGTGGGACTTAGAAAAATTAAGAAGCAAGAGTGACATTGTGAAAAATTCAACAGAAAAGAGTATAAGTGTGGAAGGGCAGTGGAATAGTGTTAAGAGGATTGCACGAAAGTCCTTGGTAGCCAGAGAAATTCTTCAGAAAATGTAAGAAAGAAGGAAACAAAGAAGAATATAAGGCTAAGCAACGAGTTAAAGAGAAAAACAGATAAAGTGAGGAAATACTATATAGAGAAGACATGCAATGAGATTATCAAATTACAACAAGTCTAGTTTGGAACTGAGGAGGAACCTGATGGAATGCTACTTTTGGAGCATCACAATGTATGGAGCATACACTTGGATTCTTAGGAAGATGGAAATAAACACTTTGAAAGCTTTGAAATGTGGTGCTAGAGAAGACTTGAGAAGATCAGGTGGACAAACAGGGTGACGAATAAGTTCCAAGAAGAATGGGTGAGAAGAGAACCATTTAGGATGTGACTAATTTGGTACAAAGCAAACTGCATTGGACATATCCTTAGGAGGAAGTGTCTTCTGCAATACATTATAAAAGGAAAGGTTTAGGGAAAGAGGAGCTTGGAAAGAAGAAGGATTAAAAGATTTGATGGCTTGAAGGAAAGAACATTATTGGAACTGGAGGAGACAGGTCAGGGCGCATTGGCGCTCTAAGTTTACTGACAAAAGGAATGGACCTGTAGTAAGACAGTGGTGGTGGTAGTAGTAGTAATAATAATAATAATAATAATAATAATAATAATAATAATAATAATAATAATAATAATAATAATAATAATAATAATAATAAATAATAATAATGATAGTAATAATAATAATAGTAGTAGTAATAGTAATACTATTAATATTAATAATGATAATGATAACAATAATAGTAGTAGTAGTAATAATAATAGTAATACTTATAATACTAATAATGATAATGCTATAATAATAATAATGATAACAATAATTAATAATAATAGTAATAATAATAAATACTATTTTGTTACTATTTTTATTTTCTATTATATTCCTTTTCCCTCTCATGTTCACAATTCTTTTTCTAAGATTTAAATCTATAAAATAGTAAATTCGACCCAGCTCTAGTTTTTATTTTACATGTTTTAAACATGAGATAAATAGTGGTATTTGTAAAGAGGTTAGGACAGTTTATCGTCAATAGGATGATAAAAATATAAACAAAAACTGTCACTAAGAGCCTTTATGTGTGTAATAAGTCTGGTTCAGGCCTGGCTATTGATTTAAAACAAAAAATTCTGTCCTTTCAGATTAGCCTTGACATTAGAACCATATTGAACTAAGCTTCTCCCTCATACTCTCATCTACAGCAACAAAACCTCTCGCCAAGCAAGTGCTCGTACCCAGAAGAGTTGCAGCACTGCTTCATCTCCATGAGCCCCGTCTGGTCCAGGGCGCACGAGTAGATGTCGATGGCATGACCGTTGGTGGCAGCGCGGAATGCCAGCCCCTCATAATGCTTTATGGCCTTCTTCATGTACTTGGCATTGTCCTTGTGGATATCATGATGAGAACGTATCGGCTGACGTAGATCATCGTTCACTACCTGGCCGGGTCCCTGAGAGCAGGGCCCTCCCACAAACATCATGATGCGGGCCCCAGTGTTGGGGTAAGCACACTGGAACATATGGTGCAGTGTCATACACGAATAAATTTTTCTATTTGTAGAAAATAGTACTAGCTATACATGACAAAATAAATAATCTGATCCCAGGGAACCGAGACAATGCCCTAGATTTAATCTAGATAGAGTAGTCTGTCAATTATATAACCTAGGGATTCTCAACATTTCTAGGCTCGTGGCAGCATTATGATGTGGATTATCATCTTGTAAAACCTTGTTAAGAATTCATGTCAACATTTGTTTTTCATCGTTTTTATTCTAAGTAGAATATATCAGAGTAGCATATTAAACAATAATTTAATTTTGTAACTATTTAAAATATAAAAAACCTTTTACTCCTTTATTAAGATAAATGAAAGATATGAATTTAAAAAACTGAATAAAATACACACACAGTTATAGAGTAAAATAGCATTGGAAATCAATCAACTAGTTCACTAACATTGCACAATGTGAGACAATTGAAAATGAACAATACAGTCATCAGTAGTGTGAGGCTTGCGACATGTTTAGAGCAACAAAGTTTGATATCTGGCATAATGGTTGGCAATGCAACACACATATCATCCTCAAGACTTGGCAGTTTATTTATATTCCAATCTATGTCTCACATTGGCTGCCGTGGCAAGTGCAATTCAGAAATCTTCTAAAAGAATAAACTTTCTTCTATTTCTTTATTTTCATTATTTTGTGCTAATATCTTTTAAATTATATTTTCTAAGCATTTCCCCTCCCTCAAAATGTTGCGGCACCCACCCCTAAGTGCCGTGTCACACCAGTTGAGAATCCATAATATAACCTCTCATGTCAGTCAGTTGTGCCAATCACTTACAAAGCTCTATGAATGGAGCCACTAACCACAGGAAATAATTACTGATAAACTAGAGGTTCAACTTGAAAGGCACATATGAGGAGTAATTTAATATAATATAATTGTAAAAATTTAGTAGCCCATGAGGTGAATTAAATTTGATAAAGAATCTTTAAAAAATGAGTTAGAATAAACTTCAAATATCATATTATGTATTTGAAAGAAATGAGCAAGAGGAGCTGATGGTTAGGAAAGGCAGAGATAAGATTTCAAAGATATACAAAAATAAAGTTTCAGATAAATGACACAACATTTTAAATACAGATAGTTTTAAGTAAGAACATGGAGACATTATAAGAAAAAGTTAGATATCTTATCTCAGTCAGCAGCACTGGGTTAAGGAACCCGGGTCTAGCTCCCAGAATCAGAATGGCCGCAAAATGTATCATTGGGACATCTCCTTTAACAACGATTAAGTGAAGTTCAGGGGACTCGATGTGTGTTGCATCTATTTTAGAAATTAGTTTGAGAGTTTCAGTCCAGTCAGAAAATTTGCCTTAAATGCCCCTAATAAATAATATAAAAAACAAAGTAATTCTAATAATTTTAAGAATTTTAAGAAGGGAACCTATAACTGGTTGAAATATTACCAAAATATATTAAATGAACAGAAAAAAGCATTACATGCAAGACGATGTTAAGTGACCAGAATTAGTATGTGTTATAAGTCATCGTCCACAAAACAAGAAGCAGGAAAAGAAAGCACACACAGAGACAATATATTGTGATTTATTTAATTTAAGTAAAAAGTTAATATTTTGTATAAACAATTTAACAAAAATTTAAAAACATAAAAAAATTATGACATAATAAATTAGTACCAAATAAGTTGTATAATTTATTACTATTATTTAAAGTTGAAAATAGATCATTAAAGTTTTCAAAAAAATTAACTAAGACAATCTGTAAATTGTGTTTATTTATTTTTGGTTTAGATGCAACTTATATTGTAAAATCCACTCCTTCACCATGTAAATAATTCACATGTGACTGGTGAAAAATGGTGTTTAGGTGTTAACTTTTAGTAATTACCTGGTCCAGTCCACTATTTCAAACAGTTACCAGCCCTCTCCATATAATCCATCCGCAGGTTTGATCCTCTTTCTTCCTATTTTAGTGAATATTCATGTCCTGACTGCCTTAATATTTAATTTAAAAATTTACCAATATATATATATAGCTGTGTCTTACTGCCTGTTCAGGTTATACGCTTATGTGCTAATTACACAAATGGTTTTTGGGATTAGGAAGGTTATATTTAGAGGTGTACCCACATTTGCATGGAGAAGAGTGGAAAACTATTTTGAAAAATCACCCTCAGTACACCCGACTGAGATTCAAACCTCGATCTCCCAGTCACCGGCAGTCTAGTCTACTGGGAAAGTAGCATCTTAGACCACATGGCTAGACAAAATATTAAATGTTCTAGTAAGTTTTTATTTGTATTTTTTAACTATTTTATCATTTGAGGACATTAAGTTTTATTATTTTATTATTTGTTATATCTCTTCCAAGTTCATCATAATATTTATGCAGCTAATTTTGACTTGATGAAATATAAATGAATAAAACTCTGATATTCTTGAATAAAAAGCTGGAGGTTAACCTTATATCTAACTCCTAAATAGCTTCTAATGTCTTGGCAAGGACCACTCTTAATAGCTTATGAGAGCATTCAATTTTCCAACATTTGCTAGGACACACCCATTCTAAATAGGCACCTAATTTTCCAGAAATTTCAAGGCAAAGACCAAGCTTCCAGGGGTCATCCAAATTTTAAAATATTTACAGATGAGGACTCGTTAAAATAGCTTTATACACTTTTCAAAAAAATTACCAAAGGAGAATACTTATATTGCTTCTAAGCACATCAAAATATCACACATTTTCTGGAGAAGAATCACTCCAAAGACTAAAAAAAACAACTCTATACCCTACTTTGGCTTAGGGGGTTAAAGTTCCTCTAAAAAAAACTGTCCCTTTGCTCCAGACACAAGGTTCTGTTGCCACTGTTACTATTTTATTATGTATTTTACATATTTAAAATAAATCGCCTATTTTATAATATAGGTAGCCTTTTAGGCTGTGTGTAAAATTTAACATTTAAGTGTAGCATGTTGCAATTATGAATTGTGAGAAAAACATGCGAATTTGGTATTGCACACACATTATGGTCCCTGCTGTACAAAAAGAGTGTGTTCCAAGGTAAAGGTAGGACGGTCAATATCGGCACAAGAACAGGGAAGGGACACCCGACCTTGTCCCAAGGAGATGTGGAGGGTGAAAACACCCACAACCACCCCAGGACAAACAACCACACTTATCTATGTATGATTTACCATGACGGGACTGTCTTTAGAAACAGGAGCCAAACCAAGTGAAACCTACGTCAGAGAAACATATATTATTACAGAACTAAGGATGTCAAACTCAATACCACAATAACCTCGATTCTAACTGGTATTGAAAGAAACAAGAATCAATATAAAATACCACCTCAATTCTCAGCTCAAAAATCAAAATTAATTAAAATTTTGGCATAAAAATGAAACAATGTTCAAAATTAGGTAATTCTTCATTGTGACCATAAGTTATTTTGCCATTTCACTTCAGTACCGGAAAATTATGAATATATAAGGGTGTGCAAGTTTTGAAACTTTGACAAATTAAGAAACTCTGTAAGTAAAAATATTGACAGCTAAAATCCTCCATTTAAGGTATGATATTTCCATTTTAAGCTGTTATATACATTACAAAGTAATATTCAAATGGAAAAAAAAATCTGAATTGAATATAATTTGTGATAATAATTCGATATAAATTGAAATATTACAATAAAACATTTTCTAAGTAAATTTAGTGTATAAAACTATATAAATATTTTTAGTGTATAAACTTATATAAATATTTAAAACTTAGAACAACTAGCAAAGAAATATTCAAACTTCGATTCGGCTTCAAGAATATTTCATATTTTCGATTAGAGTTCGCTTTGAATTGAAAAAGTGGACTTGGCACACCCCTATAAATGTACATAACCTTTGTGGTCTAGTGACCTTGCACTAATCAAGTCATTTTATTTAATTTTATCTTTTACCATATACACGTTTTCGTTGGTTTCCATTTTTCAACCATATTACCGTATATTTAAATAAATAAAATTTTTTAATGTGAGGTTGGATGTACAAAAAAGGATTAATATTATAAATTTTGAAGAATCAAGAATCAAGAAATCAAGGTTAAAATTTAAAAAATGGAATAGAGAAAAACAGGAAATGTGACAGTTCTATAATAAACACCCCATGATATCAACATCAGAAAAAATGAGTCAATGCAAATCTAAGCAGCCATGTAGTAGCACTGTGTGTGAGGCATGAGTTTCGCAAAGACAAACAAGCATACAATTTGCCCAATATAGTATAGTTTCTTTACCCCTACTCTCATCTTAACTGATATGTATTATACAGTGCATATATATGTTATTAAATGAGAAATTAATTTAATGACCCTTAATCTAAAATAACAATTAAAAAATATTTTTAACAATGAGGATAAGTCGTGGCCAAATAATTTAATAATCATGGAAATTGTTTAACATAAAGAAAGCATAAAGTACATAACCTAATAAGTGAAAATGGAACTAAGAAATCCCATTTAGAGAAAGAGGAAAAGGATGCGGGAAGAGTAATCATCTGTTTACAGTAAACTGCCTCCATCTTCCTCTATCCTTGCACCAGACATCTACAAAGCAGGTATTTTGAGTTTGAATCAAATCTCAAATCAAAGCAAACATTATTCGCGAATTTCAAATAACTATCCAAACAAATCATATCCTAGTTAAATTTGATAAAGTTATGATATTAAAATATATTTTTTTACCAATAATACAAAATACAAATTGGTTTTAGACCCTAGTCCTATGAGTCCAGCATGATCATGGTGTAAAGAGCAACATCTGTTGTGGTGATTATAAACTATTTCAATGCATAACTTCAGTCCTCAAAGTTGACACTTTGTCACATATTATCCAGGAGTAATTATAGAATATACAAAGGTATTAAAAAGGCTGTTTTTGGGGAAATAATGCAGCTTATTTCCCGGTCAATATGGTAATAATAATGACCAAGCATTTACTTTATCTCATAAGAATTGTTATTAAAAATATATTAACATATTTTAGGTAAATTGTAAGATTTGCAACGGTCTTAAACCTTTTCGATTTTTTTTCTAATTTGGTAATTGGGTTTGCTTCGAGTTATCAAATTAAATAATTTTAATTCAAATCAATGTTGATATTATTGAAGCTTCACAGACCCTTACTTTGCCCCATTCTTCTTTTACTTGCACACTTTCTGTTAGCTCATCCTCCCACCTGTTTCTTGGTATCCATGGCAGTCTTTATTCTACATACTTCATCTTTTTCTCTCCTCATTACATGACTGTACTATCCCAGCCTTGCTTCCTCTACTTTCATGAACTCTCATGTACTACCTGTACCTCCACTCTTTTCTGGATAATTTCATTCCCATGTCCTCCACCTTCCTAGTCTCTCTTACATTCAATGTCCATATTTTTGCTGCACATTATGACAATGGGTATAAAGTACACTCTATAGAGCACTTCCTTACACTTCATTGGGACTTCTCTTCTTTGTGGCAGTAATGTTTGGGAAATCTGCCTAGGTTTTCCTTATAGAGATATTATATATTTGCATCCTATGTACTTTTCCTGTGTTTGTCCTTTATGTTATACCTTTTACATGTTCCTATCTGTGTGTCCTATCATTCTTTACTATTTTCCATTTTCTCCCTTTTGTGTTTTGTTTTTGGTTTCCTCTTTTAGGAAGTTGCATTGCACGTTTTACACTCCTCCCTGATGAGTTCCGATAGAATGAAACCTGGGTCAGGGATTGGGCGGTGACGATAGATTTTATTTAAGAGGCAACCATTACCTTTTTGTCCAATGGCAGCAATGTAAAGTGTGAACTGTGTTGTTCTTTTCATTATAAAAGCCATATTGTGTTCGTTCCTTTTATATGTTTCTATCCACCTTTTCTGTACCTTCTTACAAATATAATACAATTACCTCATAAAGCAAAAAGAGGTTTTCCTTATAGAGATAAATTCTTACCTTGGTGACTAATTATGAATATATTGTTTTTCGGGAGTTTCCAGCATATATTTTATTGCTTTAAGAATTTCATCTTGTAGTCTAAAATTCCCACACAAATGTACAACACGTTCTTAACAATAAGACAATTCCAAGGATTCCACTGCACCGACTGTTCCACCGGAGCCTAGAAAATACTAATAATGACAGCTATGATCCACAATACAAATGCATTCAAGCATGGCGGATTTTGCAAAACAAATCTTCATTCAGAAAACAAAAAACCTGAGACGGATTTGATTTTTCATTGAAAAATCACGGATTTCAGTTTCGAGTAAACCACAATCCCAAACTCTCTATAACAGGTATCTTACACACCTAGAGAACAACATCTGCTATACCCTCATATTAGATCCTCTCTACTTCCCCTCTTCGACTCAATCAAGCTTCCAAGATACTTTACAAATACCTTTCTCAGCTCTACTTAATCCAGCTTTAGAGCTTTACTAGGCCTTATCCCCGTCCTTGTCATTAACATCACTTCCCCATGCTAAATTTTATCCCATACTCTCAAGTGGGAAGAATCCAACACATGAAGGTGACATTTTCTTCCATTATTTTTTGTTCTATAATAAATAAGTCACACACATGATAAAACACAAATACATATATATTTCAATATTGTTGCCTTTCTTGATCTTTATGTTTGATAGAGGCAATGATGTCAAAATATAACTTTGGGCTTACATGTCATTCAAGTGAATGTTTTAGCAACATAAATACTTTGCTGATTTTTCTATAGGACACTCAAAAATTGACATATTCTATAAATGGAGGCAAAATGATTGAAAAAATTAAATACAATCATTTCCATTCAATCTCAATCAAATGAATTAATATTAAGAAAGTTATATTTCAGCAGTTACCTTTATCAAACAAAAATAGAAAAATGCAATATGTTCCAATGTATGTGTGACTACTTCTACAATAGATGACTAAGATTTGTCTTTTGTGTATTGGATTCTTCCCACATTTTTACCTGTTTCCCTTGGTGGACTTTATTTTAATTTCCCTTATTAGTTAAATTTCCATTTTCCATTATTATAAAATACACAAGCTATATGATTTAATTTAAAAGAGAAATAAACATAAAATAAAAAGTTGAAATTTTAAAACGTAGCAGTCTATAGTATTTACAAAGCACAACAGCGAGTTTAATCAAAATGGCATTCAACATAACATAGTTTAAATTTTTAACGTTAATCACAAAATTACTATAAGCTTTCTAACAAGTCTTTAGTAAATCAATTTTTTTTTCAAACCTAAGGTTTAATGTTAAATTTTTCCAAGTGATAAGTTCTCTTTGTTTACCCTGTAAGATAACAGGCTTACCTTGCTTGATTCAACTATGGTGTATCTTGAAAGATTTTTATTTATTTATGCGTGTCAGGACTACACTTGTAGCTCAGTTTGTGGGAAGATTAGCCAGTACTAATGTACCATTGCCCAGGCAATGCCCGAATGCATTAATCATACATTATTTCCGTGGAGCCTCTTTCCATGTCCTGAGGAGATGGTGAGAGTGAATATGAGGGTGTGAAACCAGTAGAAACAATCAACCTAACTTAAACCTAACCAGACCCTGGTGACCGATGGGATTGTTCACGCTTTGGGGAATCAAACCTGGAACCCCTAGGTTGGTAGCTAGGTGCGCTGACCCCTATACCATGGGGCCAGTCATCTTGTAGGATATGACCATAGTGTAATTCATCAAGGATAGACTACTCTACCTTTCAGTGTAAATGAAGTGTACGTACATATTATTATTTTTAATTCATGGTTCTTTGTTGGTCAAATGCTTTCTAGTTTATGAAAAAAAGTACACATTCATAACAGTTGTTAATTAAACAATCATGCTAAACGATAAGTATAATTAAAAAGCCTAATCCAGTGCTATACATGAAGGAATTTCAAAATGTTATAAAAGCAGAGTTAATATTAAGAGCACAGCTACAAGTATTTCATTTAAATTTAAGAGTTGTAAGTAGGTACTGCATGATTATAAGTACAAGTAAAATTAGCACATATTTTAATGTTTATTAATGGATAATATTATATATGAAATAAGGTACACTAAAGAGAGATAGAAACAAATAAAAAATTACCTATCCAATGATAATAAAAACACAGTTCAGATTTTAAAGTGCTGTTACTGGACCAATAGGTAATAAGCAAAACATAGGTCAAGGAAAATTTTCATCAAGAAACCAAAGTAAATTTATCATTGAAAAAATGAAGTGTTCTTTAAGGAAAAACACTTTTCACATTTTTATGTTGTTGTTATTGTTGTAGTTTTTTATCGGCTATTTTTTATTATTATTATTATTATTATTATTATTATTATTATTATTATTATTATTATTATTATTATTATTATTATTACCGCGTCTTACTACCCGTTCAGGTTGTACACACTTACGCTAATGTGCAATGGTAAGGTGATTGTGATATGAAATTGAGGACCTACAGTTTAACGTGGAATCCGAACCACGGTGGAGGCCTGACATTCTTCACATTCACAAGTTGTGATTAATACACGTCTTGTCAGAAGGTGAAGGAAGGGTTTGGCAATCAGATATTATTATTATTATTCACTTTTTAAATATTTTTTTCCATTTTTCCCCCAATTTGTTCCAAATTTTCCCAATTTTTTTCGATTTTATGATTTTTCAATTCATCATCATCATCAAATTATCATCATCATCATCATCATCACTTTCATAAATTAGTTAAAAATACTTTGATTATAGACAGAGCAAATTGGATTAACTCAATAGAAAATAGTATTAAATACAAACTTAAAGAATTTTGGAAATTTGTTAAAAATAATCGTGTGAATAAAGTTTTACCATTTAACCTAGAAATTAATAGCAAGATTATAGCGGATGCTTTATTAATTGCTAATGAGTTTGGGACCTACTTTCATTCCGTTTATAATTCAGTCTTTCCTGTCTTACCCTGCCCTGTTATTGAAACTAGTGCGCCCTTGTATCCATGCCACATTACACCCTTGGATGTTGCTATTGCTATAAAAAAAATTGAGTTCTTCTAGATGTGCCGGGACAGATGTAATTCCAAGTTTTATTGTTAAAGGCTGTGCCAGCATTTTCAGCCCTTTGTTAGCCTATATCTTTAACATTAGCCTGTCAAATGAAACTTTTCCTC
>CABFWO010001289.1:62319-172366 GCA_902155825.1 Timema genevievae
TGTCCACCAGACTAACAGACCTCCCACAAACTATGTCCACCAGACTACCAGACCTCCCACAAACTATGTCCACCAGACTAACAGACTTGCTCTCACTGTAAAAACCTAGGATCAGTGGAAATTTAAGCATATAAAGGCCAACTATTCAATAGGGTTCTCTCTGTGAGTACTCAGATTCCGAGCTTCGAGCAGAGCTCGTCATTTAAGCCTAAGATTAAGATAAAAAGTTTTGTAGGCTCATCATTTTTGAGCTTCCCCCTGATGTACATAATAATCAATTTTTAAAACGCGATGGTAAACAAAGGTTATTTAATTTAGATAATATCAACATTTACACTTATATATCATTCGGTAACTTAACAAATTGTTGAAATTAATACCAATTTTCCCATTAATAGCATAATAGAGCTTGAAACCTACTTTCAACCAGTAAACTAATTCAATATTGTTGTTCATTTTGTAGCTTTTGATCTTAAAGTTTAATATTGGAAAAAAATATTTAAAACATTTTTTCTTACTAACACATCTAATTAAATACTTTCATATTTAACAAACTAAGGTTATGGCTTGCCAATTTCAGCTCCTTTATGGGAAAAAAGTATATCAACTCCCAATTAAACCTTATATTTATCATCAAATTATGTTAAAAATAACAAGTTTTCACTTAGCTTGGTTAGTAAATTTATTAGAGCAGTTATTTGTATATTTCTTATTTTTTTTATTTCTCAAATTTTCAAGAACCATTTTATAATTTCGAGACTAGATTGAGATTTTTGTTTTCTAGTCTTGCACATCCCTACTAAATAATTTAATAATAATTTTTTTAAATATGTTTACCTTGTCCCTTTCTAAAATAATAATTTTAGTTGAATGAAAAATTTAACATCAAGAATATATTATATTGAATTTTTTCGAACTTACGATATTTAAAACTTGTATTTATTAATATGTTTAACTACAAAACTAGCCCTAGTTTTATTACTTTTTAGTTATAGAATTATGTTGGTTAACCTGTGCTGATGAACAATGCAATAAATATCTCACATAGCTTTCATTTAAATAAAAAATGCATTTACTCTTTCATATTGTTTACTAGAAATATTATTTTGACCGTCTTATTTTTCATTTTAAAGTTTGATCAACATTTACAAGCATTAAAAATTTAATTGAAATAAATTTCACAATAAGATAATTTTTAGCGCGAGCCCATACATGCATGTGCAACCGCGAAGAGGAATGGATTTGGAACAAAAGATGTGATCATGCGCAATTATTACACTAAGGACTAATAAACGAAATATGAAATATTTCTAAAGGTTTGTGATTTTTATGTTTTCATAGGAAAAGGTTAATAAAGTTACACAAGCATATTTTGGGGAATTATTAACTCATTAAAACGTCAATTTGGTAAACTGTTTTTTATGTTTTTAAAGATATGAGTGTTGTACTTATATTTAAATTATATATATATATATATATATACACACACACACTCTTAACTTGACTCAAACTCGAGAGCTTTTTGAAATATTCGGCTCGAGTTCCACTCGAATGAAAAGACCCGTGCTTGCACATTCCTGTTATTTAAGATTGGTATTTGGGTCGGATGTTAAGTATTCTCACACCCCTATGTTAAGGTGGAGAAAGGATGAGATAACCAAAGTGCTAAATCACATGTGGCAAATGGCCCCAAATGTATCGGGTTAAGATTTGAACCTTGGCCTTCCAGTCACCAGCAATTCAGTCTAATGTGAGAATGCCCCTTTGGATTGTGTGGTAACCAATGCAGGTAGCCACTGTTCTTCTAGTATGTTACCTGTTTGCGGGCGAGAGGGGTTGACCCCCGGGACCTCGCGGCTGGGACTGCTGCTGCGGGGCAGTAAACTTTCCAATTCCCAGCATATCCTGAATCTGCTTGGCAGTGAGATCTTTGGTGCCGCGGAACACGTAGCTCTTTGAGCACCCCTCGCATCCCAGCTCGTGAACCTGTACCATCTTTCCAAATGTGACCAGGCCAATGAGAGCATTGGGTGGAAGCAAACTCAAGGACATCTGCAGAGAGTCCTTGAGGGCCCCCAGCTCCTCGTCGTCTATACATGTGTCCACCACCAGCAGGAAAATTGGGGGCAGGCACTGAGCACGCTGGAACACACGTGCATAAGCAATGTCACTAGCCGCTATGACTCGATGCACTCAAAAACACATGACAGAGAGAGTTAACAAGCATTTGTTATTCAACAGCATGCCAACACGACATAGTAGGTTAGCTAAGGGACCTGAGTTACATCACAGGATATGTGTAAAATAGATAATTATATATTTTAGGGATGGGCCCTCTAATGCTTGAAGATATTCGAGAATTTGAGAAAATTTTGGATTCAGGACTAAAATCCTTACTTTTTTTTTTAATTTTGCAAGTGAAACCTGTTTTAGATCTCTAATACTGATTATTGGTGGTTCAGAACCAATTATAATTATATGATAAACTTAACAACCAGACCCTAGAGCAGTAATTTAACACTTAACTGAATGTATGAATGTTACAATGAAGAAAGAATCTTAGCATATAGTTACTATTTGTATTTTATATTATATTTATGTTTCCTCTTCATCATCATTAACCTTTTTCCAGACTGTGGCAGGGTCAGGTTATTAAAATGCCTCCATCTTACTCTATTCTTCCACCATTCTTCCTCCTTTAATTTCTTCCATTCTCTCTTACACACCTATAGAACAACTCTCCCTGTTGTCCTCTTCTCCATAGCAAGTCTCTTACACACCTGTAGAACACCTCAAGGGCACTTCTCTTCTCTTTAGCAGGTCTCTTACACACCTATAGAACAACTCTCCCTGTTGTCCTCTTCTCATTAGATCCTCTCTACTTCCACCTTTTACCTCAATCACACTTCCAAGATAATTCTGTACTTTTCTCAGATCTACTTCATCCAATTTCATAGCATCACTAGGCCTTATCCTCTTCTTGTCATTACCATCATTTCACACTTTGCCATGCTAAATTTCATTCCACACTCTTTCACTTCCTCATTCCATTCCTGTAGTTGTTCATGTACTTCTTCTTCCTTATCCCCCCATATCATCAAATCATCAGCAAACATCATGGCTTTCATTCTTTCCTCCACCAGTTTTCCTGCCACTTTTTTCATGACCATTTACATTACCATTACAAATAGTAATGGTGAAAGGGCACTTTCATGCTTCATTCCATTTTTTATTTGGAATCACTCAGTCCTTCCACTCTACGTCTTAACACCACTCCTGTTATCCTCATACATGTTTTTCACTCTCGTTACAACTCCTCTTTTCACTTCTGCCTCATCCATCGCTTTCCAAAATTTATTTCTAGTCACACTATCATATTCCTTCTCCACATCCATAAATACCATTATCAAGTCTATCCCATATTCATACCTTCTTTCCATCAGCTGTTGTATGGCAAAGATCAAGTCTATTGTAAACCTCTGTTCCCTAAATCCGTTATGTTCCTATCTCCACCTTCCTTTATTTTTGTTTTCTATTCTCTTTTCCAGTATCTCCTCATATATTTTAGTTGCACATAAGTGTTATCCTCCTATAATTTGTACACCTCTTCCTGTCTCCTTTTTAGAAAATAGGTATTATAACTCCTTTTTACCAGTCTTTACAGAACCTTGTTCTCCTTCCAAACCACCCTCAGCACCCTGAATAATCATTGTATACTTACTTCACCTGATGCTCTTATCATTTTCACAGTCAGTTCATCCACAACTAGTTCTTTTCCATGTTTCATCCTCTGTGTCCTCCACCTCCTTCCATGTTCAACTTCTTTCCTCCTCTTCTGTGATTTCTTCCTGCTCCCCTGTTTCACTCTCATTCCTTTCTTCTTTCGGGTTGAACATTTTCTCAAAATATCTCATCCATAGTTTTGTTTCTCCCTCTGTCTTCAATGTTCTTCCTTCATCTATCATTCTAACTTCTTGTCTTTTCTCTCTCCTCCTGTTTCTTACTTGGCTATATAATACATTCTTACTTCCTTTCACGTCCAGTTCCAGTATTTCCGTCCAATTTTGCATCTAATCCTTCCTGGCTTTCCGCACAAGTTGCTTTCCTCTTTTCTTCTCCCTATATTTTTCCTGTTTCCTCATTCCTATTCTTAAACTCCTGAATGCTTTGTCTTTCTCCTCCACTGCTTCCTTCTTCCTGTCTCTCCACCAGGGTGTCTCTCTCTACTTCCTCTTATTACTTGTCCTCCCGTACACCTCCTCTGCCATTCCCATTTCCTCTTATGTTCATACATTTTTCCATGATTCGGATTCAAAGGTAAAATGGAGATTCGGATTTGTAAAATGGTGGATTCAACCCAACTCTAATTTGTTTAATATGCTCACCTTAATGTCCTGATATAAAAATTCCTTGGGGAAAGTAGATTTTAGAGTATAATTAGAGATGGTCCTATTGAATCCTAAATTCCTACGGTGTTTGAGAGATTCGAGATAAAAAACTTATATATATCAAACACAATTATTATGAAAGCCTAGAGTTGAAATCCCAATTTACAATTACTCAAAGGAATTGTATTGACTTGGGTGGTTAGGAATTCAATATGATCAGAAAAAAGGACAAAATTGTGTAATGACCCTGTTCTGGGCCCCTCTCATTTATTTGAAACT
Organism: Timema genevievae; assembly: GCA_902155825.1. Lineage (NCBI taxonomy): Eukaryota > Metazoa > Arthropoda > Insecta > Phasmatodea > Timematidae > Timema > Timema genevievae. The sequence goes on from CABFWO010001289.1 coordinate 66,987, forward strand.
CATGGATGAAGTGTATCTTATTTTTGTTAATCTTTCATGACTAAAGAACGATATGTAAATTTACTTTCATGCTTTGTTCATGAATAATCTAGGCAGATTTGAAGGATATTATTTTCGTAAAAGAATATAAATTCAAGTTATATCTTTATTATTAATATCATTTTAACTAAATATTATTTATTTTAATGTGGTTTAAGACCATAAGGTATTTTCAAAAGTAACTTTAAATATAAGAAGAACTGCACCATACTTTGTTCAAGGTTTTCTTCCGTCCAATGTTAAAATACTAGGGCTCTGCGAGTACTCGTATTCTGAGCTTTGAGCCGAGCTCGTCGCTTAAGCTCGAGATCGAGATTGAAAGTTTTGTAGGCTCGTCATTTTCGAGCTTCCACTTGATGTACTTAATAATCAATTTTTATAACACAATAGTAAGCATAGGATATTTAATTGATATAATATCAGCATTCCCACTGTATTTGTGCCAAAGGCCCTAATAGATAATAGCTAAAGCACAACTAAAATGATAAAGAACCAGGACAAGACCTCTGAGTTGAAACTAAACAAAACTGCCACAAGATGATTTAAAGTGCGCAAACCAACGATTAATTTTTTTTTTACAGTCCGTTTAAACTTTGTTTACGTTATAAATTAACCAACTCTCTGTGGTAAATTAATGATAGATTAAAATCTGTTTATGTTTCAAATAAACAAAGCCTCTTAAATCTGTGTAGGCCTGTCACTTACAGTAATGGTGTACTCGATCGTGGAGAATATGGGGATTAGTTCTGCAGGCTGGTGCTGCTCAGAGATGGCTGCATATTGTGGAGGGAACTGGAATTAATACAGAGTCATATAAATTTTGTGTTTATATTATAATCTAGTGACGAGGTAGACTATCAGAAACTTTAATTACTTAACTTAAAAGAAACAGAATGAAGGTGAATGTATAACTTATCTGACAATAAAATGAAAGAGAACATGGCAGTCGTTTTTCCTGATTGATACTTTTTCATGGATTTCAGGGGTATAAAACAAATCACAGGATATGAGAGTGATTTTACAGATATTATCATGGTTTTTTTTTTAGTTTAACATTAACAGCCATGATTTTTACTTCTAACTATAGCCATTTTATTCCCAAGTCTCAGTTTCAATAAATAGATTCTTTAATTCCTTCCTTTAAAAGTGAGCTTGTTGAGTCCAATTATTTTTACTTATTTATTTAGCACATGCCTTACTACCCGTTGTAGTAGGAATCATCCTTTGTTCAACTGGCCAAGAGTCGAATCCCTGTAGATCAAGTCACCATGATCCTTTATTGATATCCTAGGTACTTTTATTTCAATTTTTATCAATAATCTACATTTTTGATGTTTCCACGTTTTGAAGATTAAAATCTTAATTTTGTTATGGCCATATATTATACCAATCTACATTATAGTTCTTGTTTTTTTGTTGAGATTTTATACTTTAAATTTCTTTTAAAAAAATAATCTTTGTTGTTGTCAACATAATGAATTCCAGATTATTTTTCAGTCAACAGGACTCCCTGATTTGTTCAAGTAAACCTTATAAAACTGTTTTAAGGTGCATGCAGTTCCTGACCGGGTTCCTCTGGAGGCAGAAGTTGCAGACCCATAGTTTGGCACGATAATCAACTTGGCAGAGAGGGTTGAGGATGGCTCGGCAAGTGTTCCTGGTGCACAGCACAGGGTCGTACTGGATAGGAGGAAGATCTGAAACATATATATATATATATAGAGAGAGAGAGAGAACAAAGAATATTTCTGAGTTTTATTTCTAAAGAAAACTTACAATCATGAATGTATTTACTATAATATTTAGATACAGGACATACCATATATATATATATATACACACACACACACACACACACACACACACATACATATATATATATATATTTTAAAATAGCAACCTGTCTTACTACCTCATCAGGTTTCAAACATAGCCAATGTACTAATTACTTTAATGAGTTAAGGATGAGGAAGGTTGAATTTAGAGGAAATGTATCTGCATTTACATGAAGGGAGAGTGGAAAACCATTTTGGGAAACCACCCTTAGTACACCCGAGCGGGATTCAAGCCCCACTCTCCCTGTCGATGGCAGTCTAGTCCAACACCCTAAACCTGGAGGGGGCCACCCTGTTTCCAATCACTGAATGTGGCAAATTGGCTCTAAAAGTCTGGCGAGATTGAGTTTGGCAGCTCTCATGGTAAATTAAACTTTTCCCTGATAAAATGACCGTGTGTTCTGTTATAACTTAATATTTCCTGTATATCATTGGGAACATTCCCCTTTAGGAATGATTCGGAGACACAACAATGCCATCCAATACTCTGCTCCACTCCTTTCCCAACAATCCTAAGGGCTGTTTGCAAGAACGAGCTGGGTTTTAATGAGAAATAACACTGTGGGCTGGGTTTGTAAAGAAGGAAAACTCCCTTCCTAGAAATGGATTGAATTATGAAGCCGCAATTATTATATTATTATTATTATTATTGACACTGCGTCTTACTACTCGTTCGGGTTATACGCACTTACGCTAATGTGCAATGGTAGGGTGATTGTGAGATGAAATGAAGGACCTAGAGTTTAACGTGGAATCCGAACCACGGTGGAGGCCTGGTATTCCTCACATTCACAAGTTGTGATTAATACACATCTTGTCAGAGGTGAAGGAAGGGTTTGGCAATCAGATAAATCTGTGCCGGGACTGAGGTTAGAACCCTGGACCCGCAGCACAGAAGTCTGACACCTTACCCCTAGACCACCAGGTTACCTTTTAAGCCGCAATCACACGAGGCCAGTTGATAAGGATGCAGTAGTAGAGTGCCTCCATTAGAGTTTGCCTATCAATTGGCCTCGTTTAGAAGCGTCTTGAGGAAAAATGTTGATTAGGACTGCTCTTCTATTTTATTTTTCATGATAATTAGGGTTCACTCACCCCTTTACTGATTTTCGTTAATTTAGTTGAGTCTAGTCCCGACCTTGAACAGGTGGTGTTTAATAAGTAATAATACACAATTTAGGCGTGAGTTTTTACCTGTTATTGTGTACAATTTTGTGATTTTTCTTTTCTTTAAAAAAAAACCCTGTTATTTTAACATTTTCTTCTTGAGAAATGGATAAGTGAATGATATGAAAACGAAGTGAACCAACAGCAGGTGATAGTTCTGAGGTGAGTGAAGCAGACAAACTTTTGATTTCGAACCTAGTGGTAAAAAAACAACATGAGAATGGAAGAGTGTGACACATACATTTCTAGAAAGTTGGAGCTAAAATTTGAAGTGATGCAAGTAGATGAAAATCTTGTGTGCCGCCTGTGCAAAAAAAGATTCGGTGAGAATATGACAGACAGTTTGGAGACACACTTTAAAAATAACAGTGAATTCAACAATAAATTTCCAGTTGATGGCCGTAAATGTGTCAGTAAAATTGCCCGTTTGAAATCACAGTTTCAAGATCAGAAGATAAGCTTGAATCAGTTTCTGTTGTTGAATGAAATGGTGACATTAGCAGCCTGGATTTTGGCTCAGAGAAATAAGCGCCGCACCTCGAAAACCATTTTTGGTGCCTTTTGTTAACCCCAAATGGTAGGGGTAGCAGGCTTACCTTGCATGGTTTCACTATGACGCAGTAAGATCAAGCCATAGTGTAAGATATCAAAGTAAGTTTGCTATCTTTCAGGTTAGACAGTATGTTCATATATTTGGTTTACATTTTCAAGCTATAGCAAAAACTTGGCAATTATAAATAAATTTGATAGTTGGCTCATGTTATATATATTCTGACTGTACTTAACCTATATTCAAAGTAAGCCTATATTGTGAATGTTTTAATAAAAAGTTTCCTTTTGTTTCTCCTATGACTAGGGCCTACCCCTATATGATGTATTGATAGTCACCTTGCTCCTTGATGGAGATGATTTACTTTCAAAGTGTTTTATTGGACCAAATATACAACTTTCTCACCGATGGCATGGTTATATGATTAAAGATATTATGGTTTGTGTAGATAGGACTTTAGGATTATATGGATACAGAACAAAGCTTACTATGTATATGAGGATTTTGGTGAGTGAATATTTTTCTCAACTATATAGTATTTTTAAAGTTTTTCATAAAAGACTTTGTATTATTTGATTCATCATAGGCTATTTATTTGTAAAAATGTTGTCAACAAAAATGTATAAATTAAAAAAACCACCCAAATGGCTAACAAATGATATGTCATCTCTGCCAGTCCCTATAAAGAGCTGGGTCAATACAAGGTACACACCTGGTCTCTCCTTCAAAGGCTGATATAAACATCCCAGAGGAACTACCAAACGTGTAGCCTCAAGGCGACTGGAAGGCCACACATTCCATGTGAACCGGACACCGTCTCTATCTTCATTCTGCTGAATGAATTCCTCGTATGTGGTCATCCTGAAAAGGGTAGGGGTCAGGTATCGACTTATAAAAGTGTTTTTGTTCACACAAAAAAAGTCACGCACTCAGGTTATTATTTAAATTAGCCCTAGCAGCAATACGCATAAAGTATTCGCATAAAGTATTCGACTAAAAATAAGCATTTTTTAAGTAGGCTACTAACAAATTTATTATAAATAATGTGAATTTTTCGAAAAATTAAGACTAAAAGTTTGTTATAATTCAATTTCTAGAGATAGTAAATGACATACCTACACACAGGTAAAAGAATTAAAATATAAGGCCAAAATAATAAGTGTCAAACATTTATATTTGCATTTGATAACGGAACCTGTAGAAGTCACATATTATTATTTACCTTAGTCAAAAAATCAGAGAGCCGTAATAAAATCCTTGTTTCTGAGTAATCAGAAATTGTTATAACTTTTCTATCATCTCTATAAACACTCTTTACATCCGTAGAAAACGAGCCTGCCTACATTAACGTCATATTCGACCACGTCAGTGTCAGGGAAAGCTAGGAATAAAAAACCTTATAAAAATAATTTTCCTTAAAGTGCCAATAAATGAGTGCGCTAACACTGAGAATAGAAGTCAGAGTTAGTACATTAACATTGAAGCCCGCAGTTTGGTTGGAATATTATTATTATTATTATTATTATTATTATTATTATTATTATTATTATTACCGCGTCTTACTACCCGTTTGGGTTATACGCACTTATGCTAATGTGTAATTTTAGGGTGATTGTGAGATGAAATGGAGGACCTACAGTTTTACGTGGAATCCGAACCACGGCGGAGGCCTGTTATTCCTCACATTCATAAGTTGTGATTGATACACGTCTTGTCAGAGTTGGTTGGTATACATTTTAAAGTACGATACTGCTAGTTTTCCTTCACTTTAACTATATGGAATTGGTGGTAGCCATATTTATTTTATATCTCCCCCCTCCATCCATTTAATAAATCCAAAAGTTGAATTTTCTAATCATTCATATAGATAAAAAGACTTTTTTCACCATTATTTCTGTTACAGCATATTTTATTACATAGCTAGTTGCTAACTTGAGTGGTTAGTGAGACACCTGACTTAAAAATAAAATTTTATTTTGGAATTCACTAACTAACTGATCACAAAAACTTATAGGGTACTTCCATTCACCACAGAACCTTGAAAATTGGCATGTAGGTACCTAGTTTATTGTTATTTAAACCAAGGAAAAATTATGAAATTGGAACTTTTCAGCATGGTTTCCAAGAATGTGTGAGGGAATGGCCACATTTACTTTTCCCCACTCTAACTTAGCTCCAAATAATAATAGGAATGTAATAATTTAACATCCTGTTAAGACTAACTATTTTAGTCAACATGGTTTCCAAATGGCAGGAGAAGTATTATAGTTACTAACCCCCCTTTTCTCCTTTTAACTCATCTATACAGAATGAGAGGAATATAAAAATTTTACATCTGGTTAAGATGAATTATTTTAGTTATCTCTTATCAGATCAAAGCTTATAACTTAAGTGGTTAGTGAGATACAGGACTAAGCCCTTATTTCATCAGTATTCACTCACCGATAATAAATTAATCAAAAAAAACCTATAGGGTACTCCCAGTTAATACAGAACGTTGAAAATTGGCATATATTTTATACTTGGGATATAAACCAAGGATAAACTACGAAATCAAAACTTTTCAACATGATTCCCAAAAATTGTCAGATACAGGGCTCCATACACCCTCCTCCCTTCTCTCTAACTCTACTCCAAAAATGACAGGAACTTAAAATTTAACATCCTGTTAAGATTAACTATTTTACTCAGCTTTAAAAAGTTGAAGTTTCTAACTTAAGCAGCACACAAGTTTATAAATTTAGTCTTTGCACATCTAGTAGAAGTAATAGAGTAATATTTTTTCACGTTATTTATTATCATAAATGAGTAAATAAAATGTGACATGGAAAAAGTAAATACTCCTTCAAAAAATACCCAAAACTTCCCTGTTGAAAATATCAAGAGCAACCAAAAGTAATACAAAAGCAGAGAAATATAAACTCTGGGTTTTACTTCGTTTATGAAACAACTAGAGTTTAGTCTGGTTCACTCTGGAATGGTTTGATTTATCTGGGACGCTCTGGTTTTTTACTTCACAGAAAAAATCTTGTTTGAAATGGAAACACTCTGGAATAATCTTGTTTGCAATGAATAATCTGGGATATTAGTTTAGGGTATTTTCCTGATTATATATGAGATGATATGGTATTTTGTTCTGGTCTATATTAGTTTTTTCTGGAATATTTACTTTGATTTGTGCTGGTTCTCTCTAAAATTCTATGATATTTTACTTAGGTTTATGCCAGTGGTGTAACAACAAACCAAAGACCCGGATGCGAACATTGACATCATAAGCCCTCCCTCTCCCTTCTCAGGTCAAATTAAATATAATGCTGAAAATGACACGCATTTTTATGAATATACGTATTTTACATAATAATAGATGTTTCAAATTTCTTCTTCCGTGACTTGATAGAAACAAAATCGTCAATCAGGGCTGAGACGTACATTTTTCCTGCTGTCTCTGCTTCTATGTTTAGGAGGGCTAACTGTGACATACGAGCTTGTTCTCTGGTGTTTCGTAGATAATTCTTGATGATTTTCAACTTAGAAAATGTCCTTTCTGCTGTTGCTACTAAAATAGGAATTGTCTAAAAAGTGTTTTTTTTAAGTGAGCAAACACGAGGAAAACGGGAGCTACTTTATGAAAACTAGACCAACGCAAATTTGGCGAGCTGTCGTATGATGCTGATTCTTTCAATTTCTGGCTTCACAATTTTGATTAAAAAAAGAAGCAACTATTAGAGATATATATTTTCTGAAAAGTTATTAAAATAACGCCGTTGTAGTTAGAGAGCATTTTTCTTCACTTCATCAGATAAGTTCAGCAATATTTGTTGGTGTAAGAAAAAGAAACAAGTTACAAATGCATAGCACAAAAGCATAATATCACTACGTTGTCGATTTTTTTCGGTCTCTTTATTGCTTCTTGCCTCTACGTGGTATAGTGTCCGTAAGAAGCACCGCACACTGAGAGCAAAAATGTCTGAAGACTGTTTAGTCAGTCTGCTACCGTGCACTACTGTTTTGTCTTGATACCCCTCCACACTAGACAAGTCCCTCATTGTTATCTATTTTCTAAATGACGTTTTCCTGCCAATCTACTATTTCTGGAGGAAAAAATGGATTTGGTAGAAACTGCAGTTATTTGTGTTTTTGTTATTCGATCACGGAAGAAGAAAATAGGCAGACAGCACTGGGTTCATCCAATTTACAGCTCCAGATTGATAAAAGGAAAATTTTACACTCCATACGAAGAGCTCCGTGAGCACCCAACAATTTTTTTTTTGTACTTCCGTATGAATGTATCAACGTTCGACGAGTTGATAACCATTGTTGGACCAGCTATAAGCTACCAAAACACAAAATTCCTCTTATGTATACCTCCAGAAGAGAGAATAGTAGTAACAATTAGGTAGGTTTGGAATAAATGGTTATTTTATAAAAATTGTTCTTTTATTCAAATATTAAAGTAATTTAAACTTTTTAAATATTCACAAACTCTGTATTATAATCACTTGTACCATCACTGAAATTGCTGATATAAGACTGTATGGTATCATCACTTTCTGGAGATGCTATTGGTGTGACATTTTGCATTTGGTTCTGTCAAGGCATCGACGATCCTGGAGTATATTGAGCCCGAGGTGGTCCCGGTGGATACTGAGCCCGAAATTGTTCCTGTGTATAATGAGCCCCAAATGGTCTCTGTAAATACTGAGGATTGCCGTCAGGCCATCTAATGATTGTAATGATACTGTTTTGAACCCCTCTCATATATTAAAAAAAAAATCATGGATGAAGCGTATTTTTCTTTAAAGAACTGTTTGTAAAGTTTCCTTTTGATATTTCATCCATAGAGAATCGCGAATTTTCAGAAATAATTTCAATGCACTACGTCTTAAAATTTCTTTCTTTAAAAGATCAACTCCGTTGTATTAGAAAAATAATGTGATATTGTGGCTCCCTCTACCCAATAGGAAGCCAGCCTTCACGACCTAAGGTTGCCAGGAGTTTTTCAATTAGTTATTTTTAACACTGGAGACAAGGGGTCCAATAAGCAAGGGGTATATATATATATAAGCAGCTTGTGCGTATGACTCCACAGAGTACACAGTGCTCAGAATACAGAACATTGTAATAAGACAGAGAAACCCAGTAATATCACACAGAAAAACATATCAAATCTACAGTACCTAAAGTGTAATCATTTAAATAAATCGTGTATAACATTAAAAGTTTTATTCATTTCATAAGAATAAGAACTACATATGGTCAGATTACATAGCCGTGTACAAGTGCGTAGTAGGGCATGCATGCGTCATCATCATAAAACCCTGCGTCGTTATACTTACTGATCACCGTAAGGCATACACGGGTCCACATTCGCATCATCATCAATGAAATACCGGAATCACTATAATTAGCGCCCAATCGTAAGACAATATCACAATAATTGATGCCCAATCGCGGGTCAATAAAATCTAATATCTTTACAATTGGCGCCCAATCGCGGAGCAAATTTCACATTAAACACTGATATCATAATATGATTTTAAGTAAATTTATTATTTGAATTTTTGCCTCTATCTTTTTATATTCATCTAGCGACTGTAACATAGGAATCAAAGATAGCGCGAAGTTTACGTCTTCATCTATCAGTTGTCTTTTTCTTCTCCAAAATGTTAAACAACGAATCCTCACAACTATCTTTTCGAGCAGTTGGTGGATGCCGCTATTTCCAGGACGTCTTGGCACAGTTACTTTCTTAAATCCTGCCTCATTTCCAGTCTCGGTTTCTGATAGTGAATCTTGATCTTCCAAATTCCTTTCAGTTTCCCTATTCTCGAAGGATGGGAGAAGGAACAGTCAGTAACTTTTCAAAGTATATATACCTCCTTCGCTTCTTTGCACCCTGTCCAGATTTTGTATCTTTTTGTATTCTTAGCTCCCTCGCGTAGCAATTTTGTAGACTCTGCCACTTTTTTTTATATCCATGCTTTAAAAAATAAAGAAAATATGATTATTTAGCTATAATTTTACTGTTGCTTATCATTACCCAATACTCCAGCTCTGATACAGCATATATGAAACTGGTAGTTTCACATGTACATCAAACTTTTTTTTGACTTAATAGCAGATTAAATAATTTAATTTATTTTTCATACTCATCTCATAATATGTAAATTATAATTTACAGGTTCATTATTTTACAGGTATCTATCAATAGTAATCAGCTTTAATGCCTTGTCTTTTGAATATCTGATAGCACCTTCTACTCTTCGATCAATTGTGAAAGATTGCCCTGACAATATTTGGGAAAGACTACAGCCAATGTACATGCCCGGTAGAAAAAGTCAGAAAGATTGGATCAAAATTGCTGATCATTTTATGACCGTACCAACTTTCCAAACGTTATTGGAGCCCTTGATGGAAAACTTGTTAAGAGTAGCAAGGCCTGACAATTCAGGCTCCAAATATTTCAATTACAAGACATTTTTCTCTAGTGTTGATGGCAAGGATCGAGTGGATTACAACTTTTTGTTTATAAACGTTGGGTTTCTTGGAGCTATGAGTGATTTGATCATGTTCAAAGAGTCCAAAATGGGACATATGCTTGAAACTAACTCATTGAATATTCTAGAAGGGCAGCCTTTACCCAATGATGAGAATGGTAGAATGATGCAATATTACGTTGTAACTGATTAAGCATTTGGTTTAACAAAATATAATTTGCGCCCGTACAAAAAAACAACAACTTGGGAGTTCTTAAAAGAGTTTTCAACTATCGGTGCACAAGAGCACGCAGACTTGTTGAGAGCACATTCGGAATTTTAGTTAAATAAGTGGCGCATATTTTACAGGCCTCTTGATGTTAATTAGAAGTTTTGTGACAGTATCATAATGTGCTGCTGTATTTTGCACAATTTTGTGCGCATACATGATGGTATATGTTTTACCGACACAGTTTGTGTGTGTACACTTGACAGCTTCTTCTGCTCAATTTCAAAATAGAGGCACTGATGTAAGGCTGTATTTATCCACTTAATTTACATCACCACAGGGAACTTTACCATGTCAGTACAATAAGATATAAACTTTATTCTTGAAAAACATGTTTATGTTCCACGATGGTTAATTGTATGAGTGTTGTGAAATTGCAATTAAAATATAGTTGCATTTTCGGTAATTATAAAATAATGTACCAATGAAAAAAAATTATTAAAATTGTGTTCCCAAGATTTTAAATGTTTCAAAAAATTATAGCCAAAATTAAACATTTTAATATTAACCTATTTTTATGTTCAAAATTATCTCACAAGAAATATTCATGTTGAAAGGTTGTATTTTTATGTCAGATTTTGTTATTTTGAGAGATGTACTTGGGAATTTACCTGCTTTAGTTTTATTTTCTTCTTTCAATTCGGTATCACAGCTGCACAAACCTCCACTCACATTTGCTTTTTAACGTGTATATAAGAATATTCTTTTAAAATTTTACTATAAATTGTCTGTCACTTATCGATCTCTTTAATTTTTTAGTATTATCATCCATCTTTATAAACAAAATACAAAAACAGAAATTAACAACAAAACACCGTACACGTTCTGGAGAGTTGACTTCTTATGAATGATAGTTTTGCCCTCGATGTGCGCGTGCCGATGTATTTGTTCAGGTCACCGACAGTCTTCAGACGGTGGCTGTCTGCCAATCTCGAGAGCTATTTTGTCTTGTCTCTATTGTGACTAACAGTGTGCGCAATCACTCATGTAAACGCATTGGCCCTAGCCCTCAAGACAAAACACTCTGCGGGCAAAAAGTTTCAAGTGTGCGGGGAATCTAAGGGGTCAGAGCCCCCTTTGGCTAAGGGCCCGGATGCAGCTGCATCGCCTAATTACGCCACTGGTTTATGCTGGTTCTCTCTGGGATGCTATGGTATTTTACTCTGGTCTATATACTGTTCCTCTATGAGCTGTTATATTTGATTCTGTTCTTTGCTGGTTCAACTCTGGGATTGCATGGTATTTCAGTCTTATCTTTGCTTTGCAAAAATTTTAGGGTAAACGATGTTTTAAAAAAAATTATTTTCATTATTAGGCTACATTTTTCTTATCTTTATAATGTCTGCCGCTAGGTTAAAGAGGTCAGTAAAAACCAGGAAAAAAAATCGAGTCTTCCATGTTTGTGTTGCGATTGCAGGTAGACTCGACAATTTTGGTGAAACTCAAAAGTTAAATTGAAATTGATCAAGTAGTTCAAAAACAAAGGGTAGCCATTGGTGGATCCAAATAAATATTTTAGGGTGGGGGAGGGTGAATTCTATAGGCAAACTAATTCATATAATATGGTGCATAGTTCAGTAATAATCCCTATTGCAGGTAGCTGTATACACTGCTCCATGGTTACAGCGCTGTCATAATGCAGATTTGGATTTACCGCAAGTCTTTCTCTATCCTCCTGCCTCAGAATGGAATCTCGAGTAAAATATGAACGTTGCTGTTGCAAACCTCACACTGCGTGAGGCTTTCTTAGCTCAATGAATCAGATTTAATGAAAACTGCAGCAAGCGGGGCTTTTAGGAAATCCCTGTTGTGAAAGCACTGCCGATGATGGGGAGATAGGGCTTCGGATCCTTGTCAGGCGTGATGGAGGTTTTCCTTAACCCTTTTGCTGTGTATTTAATTTTTACTTCTTACCTTCAGAAATGCTAATTATAAGTGGACAGTCAACCTTGCAGTTCAACCAAGCATCAGTCTACTCTCTTGGCCTGATGAAGCTGTCTGTGACAGTGAAAGCTTGTCCTTAAAAATGTGTTTGTGTGTTTTATAGTGTTCTATCTAAACAATTTCTACTCCAGTATCACCAAGGTAAGTGTGCTGGCTATCCCTCCTAATTTAAACCATAATTATAAGTAAAAAAATTCAAAATCTTAAAATTTGCATGATGATCATGATTATGATCAAATAATGTTTTTCAACTAGTAATGCATTTTAAATATGAAATTTAGCACTACATTGTCAATAAATCGCATAATAATATATATTTTATATCAATAAAATGTTGTGTGTCAAATATTATTAATGTCACATTTTACCCAAATGCAATGTTAATCTGCTATCAGAACCATTCTTTATTTTGTTAGCAACCCACAATAGTGTCAAACCAATACTAAATGAGGATTTGACAGGCCTATTATTGGCCTAGTCTAGTCCTTATGTAATAAAACAAAAACTTTTGAAAATTAGGTTACATCAACACAACTTGAACAATTTTGTGCTACATTGGTGCTTTCCTCAGTGTAGTCTATAAGATCAATATATCCGTGTTAGTCATGGTTTCAAAATAGGAATCAGGTAAAGAACAAAAATAAAATAGCTATTAGAAGAAATAAAATAAATTTTAAAACTCATTGAGTTATTGAATTTTTAAAACTCATTGAGTTATTGAATTTTTCAATTGCCATACTAACCAAATATAATATTTATTACCCTTCACATGGCACGAATTCATCAATCACAAATTAAATGTTACTAACACAGTAGAATAACCGGGTAAATATAACAAATACTACACTAATAAGGGCCGGTCTTATGACTCATGGATAAATATTAATCTGGTAGATAAATATTTCTATTTGGTGGATAAGTTAAAAGTGCGGCTTGTGACTGCAAGATAGCATTTATCTGCCAGATAAAATGTATTTATCCATCACATTTTTATCAGGAGGTCTAAGTACCTGATAACTATTATCTGAAGGTTTAAATAGTTGTTGCCATAGTGACACGTTTTTAATGAGGTTTCGCCTATCAGAATCTGTTTTTAGGTTAAAATCTTGGTTCACGTGTTTAGTAAGCACAGGCCCGGGGTCTAACTATATAAAGTTAGAACCTTTAATTCACACTTTTATATAAACTGACAAGCTATTTGTAGAGTTATATTGTAACATTTGGTAATGTTACATCATACTACCCTCCCCATTTTAATCTTTACGTAGAGGTTTTCCTTACAAGTCATACTACCCACTTTGTATTAAACTTCAAAATTAATAAACTTCCTGCAATAGTAACCTTCTCTATTGTAGTCCAAGGTAGATTCAGTCTATATCAAGAACAATATTAAAACCATATTAAACAAGAATAAACTCCCCGCAATCATAAACTGTCCATGTAAAGTATGATTTTGGTAGGAAGAACAGTAGAAGTTAGTTACTAAAACAATTTTAATACATTCATACATAAAGTCGTGTGATCTGCAGCAATCACTTTTGATCGATACTATCAATATCTATAAAATAACACAAATAATATATTAAAATTGTATCAATATTAGTCACAAATAAATATGTCTGTATTTTCTCTACTGTTCTTTCAACCAAAATCAAGGTATACTTACCCTTTGTATCTTCTGGCTAGAACAACCTTCAAGACTGGAGTATATACGTCACGTCCTAAATTGAAGAGTGGGACGAACAAGCCTTGGTGAGCCAGCAACTGATGTTCTGAGTGAACTGGTCGAAGTAATTTTGATGGGACTGGCGAAAGACACATTCAACAACTGGACTGTGACTATCCTGCCATCTGGCGGGCAAAACAGTATCTACCGCCAAGACATCGCGTGATGTGTGTACGTCACAGGTGTACTGGTCAAAAAGATCTCTATCAACAATGGTGGACGTGGTCAAGACAGGGCTGCAAATCCTAGCTTGATCGATGGCATGTCAACGACTAATATGGAGACCCCCTTTTTCAATCCCAAGCGCATAGTAACACTATATAAACCTGGTTAATCTGAAGACAAATGGACTATTACAATCGACGCCGTCTGGAGAAGTCCTGTTCTAGACATTTACAGAATGATTACATATTTTCTATATTTATATTCATCGATATTATTTTAATAGACTTGAACTATGGCTTGTTCAAATTTGAATTATAAAGTAAAGTAGGTTTTGGAATAAGCCGGAATAGGCATCGTAAATTAATAACTAAAAGTTTTTTAGTTTGTAAAATTAAATTTTGTTATGAGACACCTAATTTTTTTGGGCGCCACGTGGGTGCTAGTGTCTGTTATGTCATTGAAAATTTTAGGTTGCCACATTTATGAACAAATTTTTGCTAGAAGTATTTAATTTGAATAATCTGAATATTGTAGTAAATGTAAACTCCCTTTTTGACGATGTTTCCTTATTTGATTATTATTTGAATTATATGTTAAAGTAACGTAAAATTTTGCTGATTGATTGATTTAGACTTTAATATTTTCCAAATTATTTAATAGAAATTACTGGTGGTTTAACTAGGCTTTTTTCGTATGTTATATTATTTATTACTAACAAGTATGGATCTTGTTAACGTCTCTAGTCGTGTCGACATTTAATAGTCCCGCAAGAGTTTGACTTGAGGTCTATACGCCAAACTCTTGTGTTCATTGAAATATCTGTGCGATATCAAATTAATAATTTACTTTTCCTAAAATTATTCGTGAAGCAGACACTTTTGTAACAATTTAAAAGATGCCCATTAGGAGCTTTTTTTGTAGTCATATAAATATCTGGCTCAATATTTATTAAGTAATAATTTGTTCTAATAGTCAACGTTTAAGGTTGTGTTTTCAATATTCACTGTTGTGAAAGTGACATAGTGTAATTTGGTAGAGTTGTTGTCTCTTCCAGACTGACCCAGTTGACTAAAGGATATGTTTCATTAGGAGCTGATCAAAAGCAACTTGAAATGAAAAGGAACAGTAGTTAAATAAGTTATATAAAGAAAGAAATTATAGACATTTTTTTGGGAATTTTATAGAAACACAAGTTCAAATAAAACTAAACTGGAGTGTTGATAATAATAATTAAAAGAGAATAAATTAATAAGATCTATGACCAGTAAATAAAGCAATTCACAATTACAATATAAGATAAAATCGTTCAAATTTGATTAAAAATAAGATGTCGTATTGACTGGTTACTTGAAAGATAATTGAAGAAAATTTTAGTAAAATCTAGAAAAATAAATACAAAAGTTTTTTCACAATGCAAACATATTAAGATTAAATTATACATGAAACATGTTAAAATTTGAAATTAAAATTTTCCCAATAACATAGCATACAAGATTAAAATAGGTTATAGTTTAAAGCTTGTTATTAGGTCAAGAGGTTGCACACTACGTTAACGAAAGAAATAATTGATTAGATAATTGTTGATTAGGTGACATTCAGAACAATCATTGTGGTTTAATGTATTCAATATTATAGGATTATTAAAAATATAAGAGAAAAGATGAAATTAAGAAATGTAAACGGAGAATACTTGAAATATTACTTGAATATGTATTAAATATACGTTCCTTAACTGGTATTTAATTCCACTCCTTAGGTATTTGTACTGCCTCTAGGCTGGTTGGTCAACAACAGCGTGCATTACGCCATCATCAGGGATAAGACATTAAAGTAGAAATGTACTTAAATAAAAGAACCAACACAAATTTGATATTTTAAATTCAAGGATAGCACCTTTACTCTATTAAAATATGGTGTTTAGAGTCAAGATATTCCGCTATGAGAATATCTCAAAGATAGATGCATACTTTATTTTAAAACCATATTCACTCTATCTTACATCACATCTTCCTCCCAAAGATTTTAATTTTTATATTTATCATTGAACTTTTCCAACTTACTCTAAGTGCCACATTATTTTTCTCCTCTCAATCATTTATAAAGTAGAAGTATGTTTTAAAATTAGGTGTTCACTTATGCCATTAGTTCAGTTTTGCAAGTTTCATTTATAAACCTATCTAAAATATTTAATTCCAATATTGGTTAGCGATTTTTTAAATATAAATTTATAACATTTATTTTGATATAGGTACAGATAATTATTGTGTACAGATTTTTAACTTTAAAAAAAATATGTTGATATACTTAACAAATTTTTTAATTCCTTCAAACTGTCAACAAAGAATGTATTAATAAGGGAGTGCATTTCAATAGTGTTTATTCAATAAAAGGAGGTGAAGCAACGCTTCTGCACAATTTAAAAGGGATTAAAGGAAATAAGAGGAAAATAGAGTTAAAACATATTATTGTAGTTAGAAACCTCGCCAACAAGTATACTGATAATGATAGTTGAGAATAGCAGCTCTTCTTTTTAGAGCAGACAGTTCTTTCTCTGATTGACTGGCCAGCCAGTTAGTCTCACTTAGGGATGTGGAAAAAGTATCGATACTTACTTTACTAATAACAATATTTTCCTTTTGATACTAGTATTATTTTACTCGATACTTTTACTGGTATTAGTACTCAAGAGTTTGGCATCAAAAGAAACAATTTTTCTGTCATCCTCACTCATGCTAGGATTAAATGCTTACTAGGGTGGACTGTGGCGGAGGAACAAATGACACTATTTCTCAATTTCGAAACTATAACATTCAATCTCTTTTAGTTCATTCATAGTTGTTATTTTGTCTTTATTTATTAATACAGGCTGATAACTGAACGGGCGACGGGGGTGCTAGTAACGGCCAGTCTACTATTCTTTCCTTTATCAATGAGCATGGTCATCACAAACTTAACAAACTAAGCTTTTGTAGAACTCAACTCACTCAACTTGAGGGTGCCCCTAGCAAACGAAGCAGCAAAGTTTATGTGAGTTGTTCAAGCAGATGAAGCAGGACAGAGCATCCATTCTTTTAGTGTTTGTCAATAATTAATCATCTATCTTGATAGAGTATATAAACGACAAATGTACTTAAAAAAATGGCACCTAGCTCAGAAGTAAAGTTTTTTAATAAATTGGATAGTGAAAAAACATCTTTTAAAATTTGTTTTAAAATATTAAACACCATTACAATGTGCTGGCTATTCCTCCTAATTTAAACCATGATTTAGCATAGTGCTCAATTCCAAATAACCATTATAATTTTCAGTGTTTAAATAAATATAAAATTACAATTATGATGCAAAAATTGAAATTATTTTTACTAAATAAAAAAAACCATTTTTCCAAATTAAAATTTCGATACTGATACCTAATCTTATCCATAATTTTCTTTCTATATTAGTATGGTATCAATATTTTTCTTCCGATACTTTTAATGAGTACAGCATCAATACTTTTCTTTCGATACCACATCCCTACGCTCACTCCGTCAATTGTTGGTTTCCAGGTCTGTCTGGCCCTCATCGGGGAAAGGGAAACAGTGTTTCCCTTGGAGAGTATTAGCTCAGTTTACTTTCGTGGTTGATGTAAAATACTGTTAAAATCTTATTTCTTAGGTTGTTTTCGGCAATATTTATGGTTTCTAGATATAACTATGGACACAATATTACAAAATAATGTAATTATAACAAATAACAGTAAGTTTAGTTTTATTTTACAAGAATATTGACGCTTGTTTGATCCTCCAAGGGAGGTGGTTTGTTTCCTTGCGTACAGTAGTAGAATGACTAGTGTGTGAACAAGCAGCAGCGGGAGAGGAGGGATGCTTTGACAAAAGCCATAAGTAATATTTTGAAACATAGTTTTTCATCTTTCGACAAAAAAAAGAACATAAATGAAACAGGCAACCTAACAAAAATCTTTGACATTTCAATACTCAATTTTATAAATGTGTTTAGTAATTATCGTGGTGTTAGGTTGGTGTAAAATTATATAGTTGACCTTAATATTTACTAACGATACTTCCGTGTAGAATAAATCTGGATTCAGTGATTAATTTTGCAATGCTATTAAAGACATGCCAAAGGTCTAACTCATTTTTAGGCCACAACCCAAGAGAAAACTTCGGCATTCGTAAATTTATTATCATTATTTGAATTGGAATTACAATTATTATTTAAATACATATATTTATATATAATTTAATGATCGAGTAATATTTCTAAGATCACCAATTATTTTGTTTTATTTTATGCATAGTGTGTGTCACCCCCTTTATTCCCCATAGTACTTTTAATATAAAAAACCCAAGGAAGGACCAGTGTTAGCTTCCAATAAACTAGCGTTCATCAGACTCCCTTTATTGTAGCCTCATTGCTTCCCTTTGTCCAGAATTAACCACACGCCATTGGTACACTTATAATACAATACAAGAACTGGAAGTCTAAGGTCAAGGAAGAGGTGAAATCTCAAGGATCATGACAAAGATATGGAGCTAGCTATCAATTCATCATGTGGATAGTCTGAACAGGTAGTAGTAGTAAGATGAGGTCCATAAACCAAAGAAAATAGTCAATCTAAAGCAATGATTTCTTAAGATTTTGACTGTACTGTGGTCTTTTAATATAGTATATTAAAAAAATAGAATTATTTAAATGTAATAGTGTTTATGTTTTTTAAATGCTATACATTACATTATTACCATACTGTAGTTGTTCTGCAAAGCTCAATTTGTCAATCAAACATATTCAGACCAATAGGACTGTGAATTTATCTTATGTAATCGTGGAAACCTGACTCTTCTTTTTTTCCAAGTACTCATTGTATTGTTCTGGGATGCCCTTAAACCTGTTAATCTTGGCCCGGATCTGCCTCCAAGTGTCCTGGTAGTAGTTCTTTCCATCTCTTGCCATGGCCTACCAACATTTTGCACATTAACTTTAACTTGACACAGGCCTTCAACAAATGGCCCTTAAACTAATAAACACTTTCCAAATATAGGATCATATTAACATGAATGAAAATAAACTTAGCCTAAGACAGCGACACTTTAAACTCAATAGTGGGTCAAAACACAGCTTGAAACCAAGAGCTATAATTTATTATATATTATATATATAGAGGGAAAACCTCTTTTGGCTTTATGAGGTAGTTGTATTATATTTGGAAGACGGTATATTCTTTAAAAATTTCCTTTCCCCCCCCCCTTTTGTATTTTGGTTTCCTCTTTTAGTAAGTTGTGTTGCAAGTTTCACACTCCTCCCTGATGAGTTCAGATAGAATGATTGGGTGGTAAGGATCAATTTTCTTCAAGAGGCTGCCATTACCTCTTTATCTAAAGGCAGCAATGTTAAGTGTGAACTGTGTTCTTTTCATTGTAAAAAAATAATGTTGTGTTTGTTCATTTTATATGTTTCTACCTACCTTTCCTGTACCGTCTTCCAAATATAATACAATTTATGGTTTTTATAACTAGGAGAACCAATTCAACACTAGGCTTGTTTTATTATGTTTGCAGTTATTTTGAAAATCATTTTGTTTTTAGGAGAGAAAATATTTTATTAGTGTAAGAAAGAAAGAGTAACATAAAAATATGATTAACAGCTTATTGCATTGCAATTACTTGCTCCACATTAGTTATTAATATAAAATAGACTTCTTACCTTTATAACAACTATAGGGCATCCCTACACACTAAAACAGGGTGGCACTCTAACACTATAACAAAATTCCAGCATAATTTCAGCGTTTTCTGGATATCTAAAGCTCTTTACTTTAGTTGTGATATGTTGAACAATTAATTGTTTGTGAATGAAAATATTTTGTAAAAAGTTTGCTGAATATTTTACAAAACATTTTAGTACATTCTCGAGCAAGTATTATTAATAAGCATGTCCACCCTAATACCTAAGTTGGTAAATTATTGGAGTAGTATGAAATTTTCCAACCTGAAACCGTAGTTATATTTTAAAAGATGGGTCAAGATGGGTCTTTGTTTGAAAAAAAAATCCTTACTATATTCTGTTGAGAGTCTTCTTCAAAAGATACCAGCCACAAGCCAACCCTACCTTCACCCTCCAAAAAAATATTCGAGTACAGCCGTGAAATTTCTATAGATCCTTATCGGAAATTTTTTCAAGTTATGTATAAGAAAATCATTATTCCACTTGTGATGTAAAATCAGCCACAAGTATTATGTAGACAAGTTATATAGAAGTACTGTAAGAATATACATTTTAAATGTAAATACACTAATTTAGAGTGGTTGTTGCCCGAAAATTCTGAAAATTAAATTTCTCAAGAAGCTATTTGGAGTGGTCTCCCCACAGCAAAGTTTTGACATTTGAATAATCCTGGAAGCTAATTTAAGTGGTCCTTCCCTGATAATTTAAAAAAAAATTGGATGACTCTTAAGTTATTTGGAGTTTAATGCAAGGCCATTTTCTGCTTCTTATTCGAGAATATCAGAGGGGTGCGAAATAAATCTATAGGAGGCAAATTCATTCCAAGGGCAGGGGCTCTATATTTCCGATTTTACCAGCACTGGCTACACTCACAATGGCAACACAAAAAACTATTGTATTCTGGTAGGAAGAAACTTTTTTAAATACAGATTTTTTTTTACATTCAAAAGTTATATTAGTTTTTAGTATAGCCTATTTAATTTTAATTTAATTTAGCACCGCATCTTACTACCCGTTCAAGTTATACACTTAAGTACGAATTACGCTAATGGGTTTGGAATTGGGAAGGTTGCATTTAGAGGAAGTGAAACCACATTTGTGTGAAGGGAGAGTGGAAAATAATTTAGGATAAGCCCCTCCCAGTGACCTGGCCGAGATTCGATATCCCCGTCCACGGCACGAAGCAACACTAAACTAGCAAGTTGGTTAACTATTCCACCGAGGTAGGTTTTAGTAGAGTATTGTCGTGTTAGTGCTAAAAACGTTTAGTGTGAATTTTTTAGAAATTTAATACCAAATTCAGTTTAAGAAAATTCATGTCGTTGGTCACACCTTTAAATAAAAACTCTTAATATTTTAAAATTCTTAATTGACGGAAAAATGCAAGCACCTTTCCCGGATAATTCAAAATACAAGCATAATTGCCAGTTTTCCTGATCAGTGCCCACCCAGTAAAAGCTTGTTTAGTAATCTTAGGTAAATGAGCTGTCCATATTACAAAAAAAAAAAGTTAATCTTAATTACATAATAATTAGATAAACATAAGTCCAATTCACTAGCAGTTAGTTCATCTTTTAATGTTTTAGCAATTATTAAACATAATAAACTTACTAAAAAAGTTATTGCTAGTATGCCGAGTCACAGTATTATTGTCTTTTTAAAAATTATCTACCTATTTATATGTGAATACCAATATTTATTTACTAGTGTTTACATTAGCCTTTCTAATAGGTAAGATGTGGTGAATGTATGATAGTGATATCTCATGACAAAAGTTGGGAGCTAGTACAATACAATTATGAAAGATTCAATTAAAATGTTTTCTAAAATGTAGTACATGATTGTTTTAGTGGTTTTGTTTTATATGTCAGAGTTTAGTTACCCAGCAGATACGTGCTTATTTTTAATAATTCATGGAATGATGAGTTAACATTTTCTCTGTGCCAACCTCTTGCCATTTGCCAAGAAAAATGTGCGCAAAGACTTGGTTGGTTTCCTTAAGGCTACTTCCTTGTGTGGTAAGGCTTCCTATTTTTTCATTAGTTGTTCAACTGTTTGCCTTCGGTAGAAATAGGAGGCGATCTGAAGGATTTATTTTGCACGTCTCGTTAATCCTGCCTTGGCTGCCGTTCGGTGAGCTACTGTTCTTTTACTTGTTTTTTTAATTTTTGTCAGTGTTGTTCAAAATGATTTGGTTTATTTCCTTATTTCTAGCCTTCAGAGACTCGCGTTATCTCGATTTGTTTTTACTAGTGTTACATGTCTTAAAACTTTATGCATTTAAAGATGGATGAGATTGTTAACATTTTAATCTTTTAATCAAATCTAAATTCTCTTATAGACAAAACTTGAACTTTTAACTTTCTTTAAAGTCAAAATTTTAACAAACAAAATTACTTTCAACTCTTTCTGTAAATTATTTTTGGCGAATTAAAGAGTTTCTTAATGTAGGTTGCTTAATCTTTTAAAAATTAATTTCTGTGCGGAAGTTTTGAACATAAATAGAGTCTACCTACGGTGGGAGGTTAGGTAGGTAAGTGACAGCTTGGAGGAGTTACCATGTATCCATTCGCCAAACCATACGATTTGTAAGACCTTATGTTGAGTTGTTGTTGCTTTTGGTAGTCAAAATGTTCACAACAAACAGTTTGAATTTTTATAATTTTTTATTTAAACGGTATTTACATTATTGAAACAAAATTTATTAAAATAGCTATCTGGATGTTTCTTTTTTGTAGAAGCAGCATCTGTGTTTCCCTTTAAAATGCTTTTCAAACAAGAACTTATAAAAGGCTGTGTTCTCTTCATAAATTAATATGGCGAACCAGACGAGCCAAGGGTGGTTGATGCCATCATACAAACTGTCTGTGGTTGTGTTCAGGCACGGTTTACAAATTAAAAACTTTTATTTTGAAACTAATATTTTATATACCTCTTTCTCAGTTATAAAAAAAAATATTTATTTAATTTGGTGGCTAGTTATAATAAGGTACAGTTGTGAAAATAATAAATTTTAATTATTAATTCCTCAGTCCTGGCATAGATGTATCTGAATGCCAGGCCTCCACCGTGGTTCGGATTCCACGTTAAGCTGTAGGTCCTCCATTTTCATCTCACAATCACCCTACCATTACACATTAGTGTAAGTGTGTATAATCCGAACAGGTAGTAAGACGCGGTGCTAATAATAATAATAATAATAATTTCATGTGTTACAATATCTCTTGTTGCAACTGCAATACAAAAAACAATAGTTTTATTAATATAGTTAGTTCTTTCATTAAGGTGGGGTGCCAGTGACCATGAGTTTAGGGCAGTATTTTTTAAGTTTTGATAGCATAAACATTTTTCGGCCAAAATAAATCAAATATTTCTTCTATAGAAACATAGAGATTAGTTTTCTGCACATCCTGATCTCAACAGTTCTTGAATATCTGTCAAAGGTGTCCTGAAATTTAATGACAACTTTTTCTCTTTATTTAAAAAGTTTGTCACCAAATGCCGCTATGCTCATGACAAACATTCAAGAACTGTTGAGATTAGCATGTGCAGAAAACTAAACTCTATGTTTCTATTGAAGAAATATTTGATTTATTTTGGCCAAAAAATGTTTATGCTATAAAAACTGCAAAATCAATACACTAACCTCGCGCTCACTAGCACCCCATCTTAAGTTACGAAAATGCCAATTACAATAAGCCACAGGGAAGTATTATTAGAATCGTTTGATAACTATTGATATTATAGATAACCAAGTAAATAATAATTATTACTGAATAAGATGACATTAGTGACTTTCAGCCAATGTTTGCAAAACATTACCTTCTGCTAGCTAACAGACCTGTTTTAAATGTTGAGAGAAAGTAGTTGTCCTTTAGCGTATTTAAAGGTGGATCATCATTTTTAATATTATTATTATTATTATTATTATTATTAATATTATTTTGTAGTATGCTTTTTCAGGCAGGGTTTGCTTGATTTACACTTTTAAGCCTTACCCTCTTGGATTCTTTTCAAATTTGGATCCCCTAATGTACCCCCAGAGATAGTAGAATATCCAGATTTTTATTTGCAGTAGTTTTTAAGGTATGGCTTTATGAAATCTAAAAAAAAAATCCCAATTTTCTGCTGACATGCAGTTACAAAATAAATAATTACTCAAGCAAGAAACAGGTTGAGGTAAAAAAGTAGCTTATTTTATATATTTTCATATTTATGATACATTACTCACTAGTTTTTGACAGTTTTTAATTTCAGGGCCAGAGCATAATGTTTTTGACCTGGAATTTCTCAAATACCTCATTTTTTTAAATGTTTAAAAAATCACACAGAAACTTCTAATTCAACATTATTTGTGGAAAATTGCATCATGGGATCACAGTCAGATCATGTGTTTGTCAATTTTAAAAAAAAATTATGCAAAGAAAAAAATTTGTGTGAATATAAATAGTAATTTTAATTCACAATTTTTAATTCCTTTGGAAAAAGACAATTTTTTTTATAGTTAAGAACAGAAGTGCTATGTTAAACTTACAAGTTAACCAGGGAAGGCTGTGGAGGAGGTTGGCTGGAGGTGAGGTAGATCAAAATGACAAGTTCAGGACATGATAGTATGGTTCCTGTATGACTAAGCAGACTGCAGATTAAGTTTGTACAGGGGCAACAAAGCACGAGCAACCATAATAATTAAAATTTAAAATGAATTAATCTTGGCAATATCCTCACCTTGTAGTTTTCACCATGTTTGTCCATAAGGTATGAGAGCCATTGCACCTGTGTGCTGGGCAGCCTGAATGTTCTCTCTCTGGGTGCTCGTGCCTCCTTCTCAATTGATTGGGCTACATGCTCCTTCTCGGGGGCTGAATGTGCCCCCTCCTCGATCATATCATCATCTTGCTCTTCCGCTGTCGGCTTGATTAACTCTCTGGTCCTGGGGATCTTGAATGTTATATTGGGATCATACACAAGACCCATCTCCTCTATGTTTCTTACCGCTGACTTGCTCTTATCCCACTCCTTCTTGATTGGGGCGCTAAAACACAAAACCCCTGAGGCACAATGTGTTTTGTTTTGACAAAATCTAAAACCTTGTCCCATGAAAATTAATGAGGCCATAAAATATGGACAATTTAGAGAAAGATTTCCCTACTCCTAGAGCATGTATACCGGGGTAATCCTATTTGCAATAATCAAGGATAGTTAAATTTAGAGAAAGGAAAGATCACTAAAACCCCAATAATAGGCCTACTAGAAAATGTAGGCCCAATATTTATTGGCATTTACTGTCTAAAATTGCAGTCAAAAGAATTATTACAGTAATGTGTTTAAAAAATTATGCTGATATATCTTATTTTGTCTTAGGGGAATAGTTTTATACATAGAGCATGTACAAATTTTGTTTTGTTACAAGACGTGTCAATCATCTAATTATTATTAAATATTTGAAAATATGGTGAATCGAATAGTAGCAAAGATTTGTATAGAAGTGAAGATGACGTAAGAGGTTACCTATACATTGTATTGTCAAAGTGTGGCAAATTTATAGAGTAAGACAATGATTTAGACAACTATGAGAAACTCATATTTTTTTTCATACAGGCCAACCACAGTAAAAATATACCAAAATCAATGTTTAATATTGAAGTTTAGTTTAATACTATTTACCTTGATAGGCCTCGACATAATTCTAGTTTGTTACACTCAATTTTTAAACTAGAACTATCCATTAAAAGAATGATTGTAAAGCTTAGATATTAGTTAATTTAACTTTTAAAGAGTTTGTTTTTGATGGCTATTTAATAAAGGCCTATTGTACAAGAGTGTACTGTTTTAATTTCACAAATTAGGCTTACATACTTAAAACAGATTACACATACCGGTATTTAAATTATAATTTGAACCATGGTCGTGTCTGAAAGGTCTGTCTAAGGGCCCTTGGAAGCCATGTGCACTTTAAAGTTGCAATGGCGTCGGCTGAAAGGCCGGAAGTGATTTTTGATGGTGTCTGAATTCTCTTAAAGTGTACAATTGCATCCCTTATTGCGCACTTTACTAAGGGGAACATACGACTTTCCCTTTATCGCGCACTTTAGTTAAATTAGCTTTTTATATTGAATGAAAGTATTATATATTTTGTGAAAATGAAATAAAACATTCACATAATGTTAAATAAAACTAGTATGGTTTGTTCTTTGTTATATACACGATGTTAAACGGTTAAATTTCTCTTTCTAGTGTGAAAATCTCTTTCAAAAGGAAATTTATTTATGTACTAAAAGATCTTTGGTAAAATTTGTTTGAAAATAATACTTTACAGATATAAGTAAATTAATTAGGGCAATATATATTTATATAATATATGTATATATTTAACAATTTCTCCACAAATGCAAAAATGTTTGACATGATCTTTGGTATCCCTGCATACATCGCGTTTCTTTGTTTATTGAGCATTCACTCATTCCGGCAAAATGTTTCAAAACAAGAAATCAACATGTAACTTAAGTAATTTATTTTGGAATTCCTATAGACCTATGTATTTATCTGGCAATACTTTTACATGCTTTAAAACAACTTGATATTAATGTAAGTTAGGCCTAGTTTGTCAGCTTCTCAAGAATTTTAAACTTTATAAAACTGTGATAGAATTGATAATTTTTGGTGCACATTTTCCAAATAGCCTACGTTGTTTTAACAATAACACATAGAGGGGTTAAATAAATAAAAAATATAGCTTAACCTCATTTTACTTTTATCTAAAGATAAACGATAAATATGAATTTGTGCCTTAAAAAATGTCACCATTGACAAAAAACCATCAAAATTCAATATTGTTACCATGGAAACACATGTTTCAGAATTAGCCACCAGATGGTTCTAGCTATAATTTGCTGTCCGAAAACTATCATACACCCTATGGACTTAGGGGCGCCAGAAATGTGTTAAATTAAAGTGTGCAGTAAAGTGCACAAGTGCGTAGGGGTCAGACTATTCAGACACGGCCCATATTTCTAGAGAGATTACATTTGAAACAAAAGCATCTACATTTTGAGCACCACCGTTTTTCTTGACCCAACCCCTTAGATGGACCGAGACTTATCTGTAATTTTTTTCCTACCCTTCTTCACCGTGTTTGAATTAACATCAATGGGAGCATAACAATGAAACTTAGTGGCTAACCGCTACCCCCAGGGAAGGAACAAACTATTTACACATTACCTAACAAATATACCTCTCACGTTGTGAATCAATATTTACGAAATATTTAATCCATTAAAAATGTAGGATTGCAAGTCTTACGCTTATATATTAAATAATCATAACCAGAAATGTATTTAAGTTTAAGGTGTCAACTAAAATAATTAACATCTCCACTACCAAATAAATGTAAATTGTAAGCTTAGCCTATCTATTGTTTAATTCTTTGTTTCATACTTAGACAAATTTGGAATAGCAGATTAAAAGCTAGTGTTTTTCTGGAAAAAAATGTAAATAAATTACTATTACAAATCATAAGTAGAATAATAAATAAAATTGTAACAAAATCCAATAGTGTCCACCACTAGAATCGGGACCCACGAGGAGAAAAAAAAAGTATTTTCCTCTAGCATTAATTTTTTTAACATCTTACCAATCAATTGAGGGCAATTTTCTTTGTCTGCCTCTCAGTTTTTTTCTATTCACACCATATCTAAAACTCTTCTTTTTCTTTTGTTTGCGTATTTTTGTCATAATTACGGTTGATATTAAACAATAAAAAAATGTTTTTTTGCTACCAAAGTAAAGAAAGATTGCTAAAAGCACTGATCACAGTAATCTCATAGATCACACATTAATTTACTCATGAATCTGGCTGTTTGCAATTTGAGATTATTTCAGCCATCTAGCCGTCCAATTCTAAACTAAGCAAGACGGTCATGAAATAACACCTACAATTAATAAGTTTCTTCAAAACTTAAGAAAATGTTATAAGCACCGTGTTTAGGCTGGGTTTATATTTATGTATAGCGCATAACTAATAGGAAATAGTGTACACAATTAATAAGAAAAATACATCGATTTATAACTAAAAAAAGTTTATAAAGTCTTACTTAAATCGATTTTTTTTTATTAATAGAAAATAATTTAACAGCTTTTGCACTACTAGATAAAGTCTCTAAAAATATAGGGATGGTTCGAAAACCATAATAAATTAAACGGTATATTTTTTAACTTGAATTTAACTAAATTTAAGCTTTGTACTATTAAATAAAATTTTATTTTTAATTGGTTCTGATTTTATTACTGTCATGAATACTATAGCAGACCTACTTCTTGTAAAAGTAATTTGAAAATATGAAATATAGGCTCCTAATATTATAAATACTTGGGAATATCCTCTGAATGTTTCGCAAGCACACACAATGGCACAATGCTCTTGCTTTGCCCTTTTGAACGAAAATATATTTTACACAACCAAGCACTTACGTTTGAGTCGAACCTAGCCTACTGGAGCTGCCTACTGTCAGATTTCTCACTGTTGTCTCAATAAACCAGATGTTGTACATGTATATATACTTCCAATAACTTTTTTACCTGTAAATTTCCCTACTAGGCAAACGTCATGCGAAACAACAAATCTAATCCTTGACATGTCATAATATTTTGATAAGAAAAAATAGGTATTTAAAACAAAACCAATAGATTCAACCTTATATGGCTAAAAATAATATATGCCTGATCTAGATACAAATATTAAAAACAGTCATTAATGAAAATTAGAACTAATGCACTTGACCAGGGCTGGTCTAAGGCGTGTGCTATGTGTGTAACAGCATACACAAAAAAACTCAGAGGGGTGCCAAAATTGCCCTAAAATAAATATTTTTTGTTTTTATCTTCTAAAATATAAATATAATTAAAGAATCGTTATGAAAATCCAAATTTTTATAATTCTTGGAAGTGTAGTATACTTTGTACCTCACTTTAAAGTAGAAAACAAAAAGAGCCAACCAATAATTTTTAAGTTAAACAAAAAAGGAAAAACTAAAAGATGTTAAGGATGAAAACACAATGGCGTCATCGTTTGAATATTATAAAATACAGTAGTTTTTTAGATATTAAAAAAAATTCGGCACTAGAAATATTTATACATAGGGTCTAGATTTAAAAAGCCATATATAATATTCTACACAGTTTTTCAGATAGGGGGTACAAAATGTGAGTTTTGCACACACCAAACTTTTGTCTTAGACCGGCCCTGCACTTAACTTTTACAAAATAATTATAACAATGAAAAATTATGGCTATAACTTTGATGCTTTAAATTTGGCTTAAGTGCTTAAAAAATGTTCATATGAAAAATACATAGTTTAATATTGAAGATACAAATTTAACATGGATACACTGACATGTGAACACACGATCAGTCAAAAAGGTAATATCAAGGTCGTGGTCACCTCTATAGGCTATTTGCACTAGTACTGGTGGCGCGACTCGTGATGACTTCGTAAGTTCTTGCAGGGAAAATCCAAGTGGCATCATGTTTACCGCGATCAAATACTTGAAAATCCTAAAATATAACTCACTGTTTCTTGTAAACCACTTGGACAATCACAGTAGTTTTTTCAGAATTTGTTATAAAAACCAAAAAGGACATGAGGATATTATTAAAATTCCCATATTCAAATTGGTTTGTTTTGAAAAAATATTTTCTAATGAAAAATACTATAATGAAGTTTTTACGGCAGATATATTTTCATTCTGTGTAAAAGTTTTTTCCTAATTGAAATAGATGCGTAGTATAAGTGTACGAAATTATCATCATGAACTGAATTTTATTTTGGTATAATATTCATTCCTGCAAGAACTTGAAAATGTGGCCGTCTTGCGCACTGGTGTCGTGAATTCAAATATCGTCTGCACTTTGCACGGAGCCTGAAGCTAAATACACGAGGAAAATAAATCCAGGAGAAAAAGAAGAAAAAAAAGTTGGCAGTCGAACGTATATTAGCTGACTCTTGCTTAGTATAAAATGGTGAATGATTTATTAAATGGAGTAGCGGTGTATTTGACATCCCTGAGGTATAATATGGGTCGACTAAGAAAATATATGTAGGAGCAAGTAAAATGGCTCGTATTCACCTTGAAGTATCGTAGGTCGGTCGTAAGAAGTAGGTGATTTTTTTTAAAAAAATGTTGAATTTACTCATATTGTAAATAAAATTCTAAATTATTAAACATGATAATTAAGTGTATTTTATTGAAAAGAGGGGGAAATTTTAAGAAGCGCTATCTTTTTATTTATTTTATGTCCAGTGACGTCATTGAGGAAGTAGAAAATAAAATGGTTTACGAAAGAATAGTGGGCTGGCTCAGATTTAAAACGAATACAATAATTTGGGTTCAAAACCAACATTTACATTTAACAACAACAAAAACTACTATTTCGGGTAAAACTTAAAATAATAATAGTAATAATAATAATAATCGAACACGAGACTCTCTCAGGACCTCTGGGTGATGTTAGGGAAAAATATTCCTTAACTGTACTGAGTCAACAATGGACTCACCTTGCGTACAACAATACCGGCCTCCAAGGTCATCATCCCTGGTATCTGCTTGCAGGTGAGACATCGCTAAATATGTGAGTTTTTTAAATAGCAATAGTAACATTGAATGATGTTGATAATAATATAATTAAAATACTTAACAACGGACTTGACTTTGAAAAAATTAATAAGTTTCGTTTTACTTTAATAATTAATTGTCAATTTAAAATTTTGCCCTGCTTTACAGATGTCTGCTAAATTATACATTTAAAATACAATTCATAATTCAAATAACAGTTCAGTAATTTTATGTATTAATAAAAATAATCTTAAGTCCAGTCTTTGTGGATAGTTATTGAAATAATAATAAAATATTATAATATATTGAGACACCTAATTAATAGATTTCCTTTATGAGGTTAATAGTTAACATAAATGAATAATATAACCTAAGACATTGCAGTCGTGTCGTAGGAATGACTCTGGCCAAAATGTTCTTTCCACAGTCATTGTTAAAAAAATATTAGCCTGTGAAAAAAAAATTTATATATATAAAACTTTAGAAGAAAATAACACGAAGTCTTGAAATTATAGAGAAAAGCTTTATAAAAATATAGCGTCTGCATAGTGAGGTCGAAGCTATGATGTAGAGATTTTTAAAAAAAGTTAATATCTCCTCAAAAGATGTTCTGGGAGATCATTGTCGAAACTGTGAGTTGGTCCAAAACTCTCTAAAAGTCCAAGAATCGTCATTGCAGAGGTCTACAAATGGTATAAAGTTTTTGTCACGTCTCTGGTAGTCATTTTGATGAATATTCGAAAGATCATTTAAAAAAAAACAGCTGTTAAGAACTTCAGTTTTTGTTGCACTGAAAATAATGTGTGTCGTCTTCTCTTTATTTCCAAGACGTCAGCCCCGCTTCTTTCTTCCAATTCCCGCCTCTCGGCATTTCTCGTCAAGGCCCCAAAAATCTCGCGGATTTAAGTTATCATTTTGAAATATTTACTTGGAAATATGTGAAATTAATTGAAATTAATATGTAAAATATGTGAAAATTTATTCCAGTAGCTTCTATATTCTGGAGATTTTGAAAGTGATGTTTGTAGTGAGATAAATGGGTCTTAATAATTATAGTCGTGCCCCCTTCCCTAAGGTTTATCATTTCTGTAAATAGTGTAGCTGTAAAATAGATAGTTTTCTCTGGGTTTAGATGGTTCTCATTTATTAGGGCAATATTTATTGAATACGTTTTAAAGATATCTTCTAGCTCTTTATCTTGTGTGAGTGTTCCGTCCACGTTCCATATAAAAACCCAAAGTATATATTTCGTCACCATCACGTTTTTGTTAGTCATAGTCGGTCGAGAAGTATTCAGTCACTACCTCTAGCAGTATCATCAGTTTGCCGGTTTTCTTAGTCGCCTCCCTGAGTTTAGTGAGGTAAGGTCTGAAGTGAGTGAATAGTTTTGCTCCAAGACACTTCACGCATCTGGACATGTTCGAACAGTTATTCTTTGTGTGTCCATGACGCTGGCACTTGTGACATTGCACAATCATGTTTCAGGGAGGAATGTAATGCCCTAGCTCTAGTTTGGTTTAAGAACCTGACTCCAAAGATAGTCGTGTGAGTAGTGAGTGAGACCAAAAATGTTGAGAGTAGCATCACAGTCTGATTGATGTAGGCCGTTTATGCCTTTCGGCTTAACTGGCGCACGACCGTCACTGCGTAGCCTATGTCTATTAGCTCAGATTTTATGTCTTCTGGGTACATGTTTGGTGGCAGTCCCTTTATGACTACTTTCACCGGCTTGTCTCGTGGTAGTAAGTAGGTGTAGAAATCCTGGTTCACTTCCTTCAGGAGACTTTGAAAGTGTTTGAAGTCGTGGGTCAAGGTTGTTTGGATTTTTAGTCCGTCCTTGATATAGCTTACTCCTGTGGTGGACTCAGTGTCTTTAGCTATCTCTGTTATCTTTTTGTAGTTGTTAATTCCTACTGTCACAATTGGCGGAAGTCTCTCTTTCTTGTTGGTGTCTGTCTGTGTTGAGGGTGTGTAGTTGTTTGTATCTCAGTATCCAGCGGTTGGTATTTGTTGTCGATTGTGGTGATAGTTTTCTTGGATTGTGTCCTGTCTGTGTTTTTACATTTCCTCTTGGTCTCATTTTGTCCACTATTGTGAATGACCCATTGACGTCGTGACCTGTCTCCATGTCAGTTGTTTCCGGCTTAGCCTCTGAATTGGAAAGATTGCCATTTCTGTTGGTTCGTGATTTTTGTCAAAATTAGTGGGGTGTCATTAGAATTGTGTGGTGTCACGGCCATTTCGCGCAGCCCTGAAAACGGCAGGATAGTGGCGCACGGGTGTGAGAGAGGGTGGGGGCTCTCCTTCCCTGTGGTATGTTGTTGTGCGTGTCCCCAAGACGGTCACCGACTGCAAGGTATTGCTTTGCAGCCGGCCGCGTTTTATGTCTTTCAGCTACTGGTTGGCACTGTTAGGATCAACGCAGCTCAATACCCCGCACAGACCTTCTCAGACTCTGTTGTGGAGGGGGAACGAACTAATTTCGTTGTCTAGGTGTCGGCTTCCTTTCCAGTGTCCTCGTAAGTCTTCTCCAGGAACAGCAGACGCGTCCAACCTCCTCAGGATCTCGTAGACAAGTGTGAGTGAAAATTATTATTATTAATTAATTTATTATTATTATTATTATTATTATTATTATTATTATTATTATTATCACCACGAAGATGCTACTGGCCCGCGATGGGCGGCAATTGATGTACTATAAGGATTAATGCCTTGCGATTGGGAGTCAATTATTATGCTACGGTTTAATATTGGTATTTATAGCCCCGTGATCGAGCGCCAATTAAAGTGATGTGGGGTTTTACAATGATGACGACGCGATCATGCCTTACTGCGCACTCACGTGGTTATGCGATCTGATTACTTCTGATTTTTATTTTAATAAAATAAATAAGACTTTCAATGTTGCACACGATTTATTAAGATGATTTCACCTTTGGCACTGAAGATATAATATTAGATGATACAGTTTTAGTTGAACTACAGATTATTTTTCTGTGATTTTACTCGCTAACATTTTATGTGTACTCTATGGATTTAAGTTAGTGGCACTGTAATGTGATATTACTCTGTATATTTATGTTACCTGCACTGTATTATTGTGTGTTGGCACTGTAATGCGATATTAATCGTTCTCTAGATCTATTCTATCGGCACTGTGTGCATTCATACGCACAAGTGGCTTAAGCCCGTATCACACGACACTAGCTCGTACTTGAAATCCAGTGTGCTAGCTAGCACGTCATCATCTAGCGTCGTGTGAATCAGAAAAAGTGTACTGGTTCTGCCACTTGGTACTGGCTACCATACTAGTTTTGAGGATAGAACAGGCGCTATTTTCGTACTAGTTCTGACACTAGTCTGTGTAATTCGACCAATCAAAGCGCGCTGAGACTTTGTGAGTTTGTGTGGAGAAATAATAGAAATGGCGCCGACATGGTCATCGGATGTTATTTTGTTGTTGGCAGAAAATTATTCTAAATATCCTTGTTTATATAATACCAAATTTCCACAATATGACAATATATTAAATATATATTTAATTAAAAACATGTCATCTAAAAATGACAAACTGTGTTCCAGACCCAAATTTAATCTAAATAAACTTGATAGCATGCCAACTTGGGTGGTTGCTTTTTTAGAATATAAAGTGTGCGTAGGCCTAAAAAAAAGAACATGTGTGTGTTAAGGATACTGTACTTGGACACCCATAGTCTTAGGTGCCTCTGACCACGTCGTAAATAAATGAATACAAATTTGGGGAGATACTTACTACACGTTAGTCACCCTGAATGTATCCTACCTAACCTCCGAATGTATCATTTTCAGTATCCCGCGATCATTATTTCGTCTTTCCAGCTAGTTCCGTGTCCATATTCTTTTCCTACGCTCCCTCTCATAATTTTCAAAATCATTATTAATAATTAATTCAGCTGCTTCACCCAAAATTAATAGTTGATGTTCCATAAATATTTGCACTAGAACCTAGTACCAAACTAGCAGCGTGTGAATACTCTAGTCCCGTTTCTATTGTACTAGCTAGTATACAGATATCTAGGCGCTAGCTAACACACTTGATTTCTAGTACAAGCAAGTGTCGTGTGATAGTAGCTTTATATATGACCTACCCCTTGCCCTGGCAATCTCATGTTGTGAAGGCTGGCTTCCTATTGGGTAGAGGGGCTGGTGAGTCACAAGATATTTTGATACTACAGAGTTGATCTTTTAGAGAAAAAAAGGTTTAGAAGCGTATTACATTGACATTATTTCTTAAGACGCATGATTTTCCATGGATGAAGTATTAAAAGGACATTTTACATACAAACTTTTGAAAAAAATACACTTCATCCATGACTTTTTGAATATATTTGAGGGGTCCAAAACAGTATCATTACACAGTTAAATATTTAGAAATACGATAAAATAATCATAAAATAATTTATCATACATAAAAAATTACACGTATTTTCTCTTTTCCAAGTAATAGTCCAGGTAATATAGCGGAAAAACATTCATTTCTTAAAATAAATTAACCATCCACTTTCTCAACGTGATAATTAGGAGAAAGCTCGTAGAAATTGAATGTATGGACTTTGGACTAAATCGGCTTGTAGCTTTTACGTTAAAAAAAAAATCATAAAAGTGCCGAAAACTGGTATTTTCACTTTTAAGGTGTGAAATTTTTTTTCGAAAAACAAAAAATTTCCTGTAATAACACCTAAAAAGACAAAAATAAATGAGCCCCGGTCATTTGAAATCGGTTCACAACTTTTTTCAATAAAAAATCAAAACCGCGAAAAATTGCCATTTTTTGACATTTAATTACAGGGGTTATAATTATCATATGAACTTGTTTTGGGATTTAAATTGCAGTTCTTGTTGGTGCCTAACTAAAATAAAAATTTCGTGCATAAATAATTATAACTTTTTGCGTAAATCGTGAGTATGTAAAAACAGGTGTTTTCGAAAAACAGCTTGGAAGCGTCCAATAATAATCATAGAGTGATTTTTCAAAGCGCTGTTTGTTCGCGAAGAGTTTATATACAACCCCATATAATTAAATGTATGCAGGGTCCGATTTAATACCTAAAAACGCGTCTTAAAACCGGGGAGTTTGTTGCTTCGAGCTATAGGGCGTGCCATTTGCCACCTTAGTAAATTATTCGCAGCGCAACCTTGTATCGAAGATAGAACTAGCGGCGTAATATCAAAGTTTTAAAATGGCTGAAATATTTTGGGTGCTGAGCACCCCTGAAAATATTTTTGGGGTGCTTAGTATGCAAAGTACTCCCAGTCAGTGCCTACGCCACTTGTAAACCTCCATGCAACCCCTTGTCTACTAGGCAGGGGTTGGTAGCACTGATGTCTAGACAACGGACGGCAGACAAGCGGTGCGTTTGCATAAATGGACCAATAAGATGCCATGTACTTAGAATATTTCGCACGACTTTTGCCACTGACGTTCTTTAAGACACAACGACATATTCTACAAAACGTGACGACAAATTTTTCGGACGGTAGAGCATTAAAGGACTCATTTGTTCCCCGTGACTTACAAAACGCCTGCATAAAAGGGCTTTTAGGGTCGTTTCACATGGGCATTTCCTCATCGTGCATTTATACTAACGTGCGTCAGCTCTACCCCACGTTTTTATGAAGGTTTCTTTACAAATGAACTATTTCTACCGCGCGGTTTGCCAACGTATAGAGTGACTCACCAACTAAACAAAAAAGCTCTAGAACAGCGCAGTCAGTAGCTTGCTAGTGTGTCCACACAATGGACGTGAATAGAGAACAAGCAATGGTAGCATATATTACACCGATGGATACAACAAAGAAAAAACAAACAAAGGCTTGTTTGGGTTCATCAACGAAACAGTGTGCGATTGACTGAGGGTGCGTCCCACAAAACTGGGTGTGTATTTACTTCACAAATCAAAGTCTTGTTATCAATCTCCCCGGCTTCCAGCCACTAGGGATGGTGTGAGGAGCAAGAAAACGAAGACAAATCCTGAGACATGACATTGAACCAAGAGAGCAAAGTTACAACTGAAAACGCGTGGTGGACAACCATCTATGTGAAAGGTTACCTTATCTTTCTTTGATGTTGAGCAATGCCGCCACCACCAACTACCGGAACAACTTCGAGGAAAGAGCGTTGGAATCAAGCCGTCGCGCGTTAGACCAATCTCGCGTTGACCGTGTGAAAGGACCAACTTGGACCAATGTATCTTGACCAAACGCACGGTAGCCCTGACGTGACTGTAGGAGACACGGGCGACAAGGAAACGCTTGAGTGAAACTGCACTTAAAGCCGAACGATGTGATGTGAAGGAGTATTCAACAAGAAACGGAATATTACATATGCATACACTACTTTTTGCTTTATCAGGCACATTCCCCTAAACTAATTCTCTCTGACTCAACACTTGTAAACTACTGATCTTATCTACTGTTTCGTGAAAATTAATGAATTTTGTTAGTCTTGTATAACTTTTTACACAAAACACGCTGAGTTAATAAAAAGACTTTAAAAAATGTAAATTGGAAAGACAACATATTGTTTATCAACAGCTGTAAATCTCTGTTTAGATAACTGTTTGGCATCAAATTAATCATTATTGGAAATTCAGAAAGAATTGGTCAAGTATAACTTACTGGTGGCTGAGTGGTCTAAGCCAAGTACGAATTTAGAAATTGTAAGAGGGGGGAAGGCACACATTTGCGTGCGCTGGTAGGCCTATTTTTCCTTAACACACGTCCTTCTTGCCAATTGCCTTGTCCAGTGCCCACTGTCCACCCCTACTCTCCCACAACCTAGCGATAAGATGCAAAATAAAAATCTCTTTGGTCACCGCTACAGCCCTCACCCTCTACTTCCATTAGTCTAAATATATATATATATATATGTATACATATACTACCTAAGGGGGGCACGTGCCCCCCTGTACCCCCTTAAATTCGCGCTTGGCTAAGCGTTAAACTCACATCGAGCTTGGTAGCAGTTTGATGAGGAAGTCTGGACAGAATACGTCCGGTTTTTCTCGGGGTGTTATCTCACATTGTACATTTCAAAATGGTTACCCAAGTTTTTAAATTAAATGTGGTTTTCCTAAATTTTGGGTATCAATGTAATTTTACTATGCAAATATTGGCATATTTTCTTAAAATTCATTTTCCCCATATAGTGTCCTTAAATTATTTTAATTTTTAGACATTCTGAGGGCAATGATCATCGTGGAACTATTGAATTCTCAGATTTAAAATTTGATTCCAGGTAAACTTTTTTATTATTCTAAGTTTTGTAATATGCTTAATATCTTATATCAATTACTTATGAATTATGATATGATACAACCTAAAAAAATTATACTTGTTTTGTATAATATAGCAAAACTTCACTTATATAGTACATTTTAAAACAATACAAACTATTTTCAATCTACTACCGATTTTAACACAACACTTTATCTACTATCAGTTATCACTCACTCACTCACATGAAAGTCAAGTCATTTATTAACTATCTATTAAATAGTAAAACATATAGTTGATAATATTTACAGTAAACACTAATGGAAAATACTTTATTGAACACATTACAATTTAATTTAGTTAAATTATAATAAACATTGTTCTAGTGCTTGTTTACTCATTTTATACGTGCACTTTTATTCTTTGAGTGACTTTTTTTTTGTTTGATCAACTTTCTTTACGACAATTTTTTTAGGTGTAGACAACATTTCTTCTGAGTCAACTTGCCTGGCCTTATGCCATCGAAATGGACGAAGGGGCTTGTTAGCAACGGGTAGACACAACAGAGTGAATGGTGAAGGTTGTTTGGTGAGCTGTTTGTCTCTAAGGGTAGCTTTCTTGACACGATAGTTATTTACCTTACCTTCTGGTGCAACAATCGTGACCTTCTTTTTGCCTGGTTCCGTTGGTATGATAGTGGTGGGTGGACTTGGAGCTGTATCTGGGGGAGATACATAGAAAGGAACAGCAACCAATAGGGATTCTACGTCAGGAAGGGGATCTTCCAGGTACCACTGCACAGGATCAATACTTGGAGAAGATTCAGATTCATACATGACACTTGAAATTACGATCTCATCCTGTTGTGAAATGTTTGGGGGAAACGGTGCTTTGTCACTGACGACATTGTAGAGTAAAACAGGTTCGGAAAGCTTTGTGGGAGACTCAAACGGACGAATATGGTGATCAGTCGATGTTTCAGAATAAATAATAGGGAGTATGCTTGTTTGTGTTTCAATATTTCTTTGGCTGATGTTTGTAGATGAATTTATGTTTGACGGTACTCTCGATGGTAAACAATTTGGAATATAACATTCACACATATCTACAGTTTGTGTAACGTCATTTATCAATTCCTTCTGAGTATCAGGGAGAGGCAATGTAGCTGAATAAACTGAAGATGACTGATGTACGTAAACAACTGGACTAGATTCTTCGCATGGCATAGTGTTTATTTCTTTTGAAAAAACACATTTTTTAGACCTATCTATTTGCCCGAAGCTAGACTTTTCCATTAATTCAGGCTTCTCTAAGCAATAGGTAACTTCATTTATAAAATTAGTTTTATGTAACCGAGGTGGAAAAGGGGTTTCAATGTTTCTATTGAGACACGTCTTGTGTTCTTTATTATATTCTTCCCCATACAGTGTTTTTTTAAAAACACCCGAATTGTCGGTATCACAGAACTTTGCTATGAATTTTCGTTGACTAGAATATATTCCTGGCGTTTCTTTTTGATGATCACTTATGAAGTAAGGAAGACTACAAAAATTTGTTCTCATTTCATTTATAGATGATGTTTCATCTGAACGCTTCCCCGTTACAATATTAGATCTATTATATATTCCTTTTGGCAATTCCTCTGTAGCTAGTTGATCTTCGGATTGTTCATCTGCTGTCAAATAGCCTTCACTTGACATTTCTTTGTTTAGTTCCATTTTAGAATGAGATTGGCTATATATTTCTTCTTGGTGATCACTCGTAGAGTAAAGCAAACTACAGAAATGTTTTGCCATATCTTGTGTAGGTCGGGTTTCTTCTGAAAGTTTCTCCACAATAAAATAACTTACTCTAGACATTTCTTTTGGCAAATCTTCAATAAGAAGTATTTGTTCTGGGGTTTTTTCTGTTGTCAAATAAGCCACACTACATAATTCTTTTGGCATTTTTTCTAAGATAAGTATATTTTCTGAAGCGTTTTCTTTAGTCAGATAAGTAGCATACATATTTTTTGGCATTTCTTCTAAAGAAATTATATTTTCTGAATTTTTCTCTTTTGCCAAATAAGTTACATACATATTTTTTGGCAACTTTTCGAAAGTGATTATATTTTGTGAATCTTTTTCTTTTGTTAAATAAGTGTTATACATTTTTTTTGACAATTCTTCCAAAATAAGTATTTCTTTTGGATTATTCTCTGCTATAGAGTAAGATTGAGTAGGCTCTTCTTCTTTAGGTTCACACGTAGAGTAAGACAAAGTACAAAAGTGTTTTGTCATTTCTTTGGCTGGTGGTATTTCTTTTGGAGATTTCTCCGTTGTAAAAGAATCCTTACTATACATTTCTTTTGTTAGTTCTTCAATTTCTTCTGGATGTTTTCCCTTTTTAGAATAATATTGGCTAGTTAGTTCTTCTTGACGTTCCCTCTTAGAATAAGGCTGAGAACAAGCACACTGTAACATTTTTTTTATAAAAGGTGCTTCTTCTCGATTTTCTTCTGTTGCCATATTAGAAAAATTATTTGGGATTTTTTTGGGCGAAGGTGTTGTCTTGTGTTCGGTTTCAAAGTCAAAATCTAATTTGGTTACAGGTCCTGCACTTTCTTGTGTTTGAGTTGATACATTTCTTATCCCCAAAGGAAAGTTTGAACTATACTCGTAAGGAATATTTGTTTGTGCTTGGGAATTGATTTTATCATGATATAAAGAACGGGTTTTGCGCCAGTATTCTGGCAGCTGAAACATAGCATGGTAATCGGGATCACTGCTTGAAGTATTTGAATCACTAAAAAGGGTGCGGGCGGAATGTATTTTTTGTGACAATAATGGACATGTCTTGTACCCACACGGCTGCTGTGACAAGCTAGAAAAATTATGCGAAGGCTTGTATATTTTCCCAGGTATTGCCAGAAGTTCTTTCTTGTAAGCTGTAGTATGTGATGGAAGTATATAAGGAGTATAATAACTTCTTGAATTTTTTTTCTTTTGAATTACATCATTACTAAGATATTGGTATGGCATTGATATTGCAAGCGAGGAATAAGGGACATTTCTGTAATTTCTTTCACACGTCAACGTGTTCTTAATCAAGGAATATTTCCTGTTTAATGCATTCAATTGGGTAGAGAGTGAAAGTAGTTGTGACGAGGAGTACCCAGTTTTGACGAAGCTAAACTCTGAACCATTAGATATTGTTCTATGAGCCTTTGAACAGGTAGCACATAAGCTTGGGGTGTTCAAGGTGTGAGGGGGTCTTGGGCTGTTAGGAGTCACGGGCGCGGTTATAAAAGGAGGAGCCTTCTGAGAGCAGCGGGTCTTCCTCGCATCATATGTAGGGCAAGATAGCTGTGGACAATACCTTGGGGAACGATTAGACGCTGCGGGGTGGTCTTTATGGACTGGTGAGAGGGGTCTTCCAAATTTAGAACCCAGATAATCCATACAGTAGGAAGTACTAGATTGCTCTCGAGTGTTTTGTGATTCGGAAATAGGTTTATACTGATGAAGTGATTCGCGCTGATTTGATTTTGTATTATTTAAGGGTTTTTTGGAAGAACTTGGCAACTCAGTTGCTACAGGGGAATTTTTTGACTTTTCTTTCGAAACAATTTTACCAACCGAGGAGTGATAAACCTGAGTAACTCTAAACGGGGAGTTTATATCCAATATATAATCTCCAAACATATTTTCATATCCTAGCTTTTCTGCTTTCTTATAAATAAAATGTTTTTTTTCTGTAGGCTCAAATGGGAATTTTTTTATATTGTTAATTTCTTTAGTGTAACAATCTATATTCCTAAGACATTGCAGTCTTAGTGCTAAGTATTCTAAACAACTTTTGGACGAAGGTTTTCTTTCAATTTTTTTATCAAAAAGTATTTTAGGTGATCTTTCCTCTCCAATGAATATATCGAAATGTGATTTCAGAGGCTTGACTTGAACCCAGGGACCATACTCTGGAGCATTGGCACACGAGCAAAAATAAGGATGTTTCTTGCATTGCCCCACTCTTGAACCATCAGAACCAAACGGTGACATAAATGCTTCATCGCCATGGCTGTAGGCCTCCTTAGAAAACGTCACAGCTTTCAGTTCTACCTCGTCGGATGGGAATTGAATAAGGGAATTTAAAGGTTGAGGACAATCTCCACGCGCATCATGTTTGGTGCTTAACTTTCCAACCCAAGATCGAAATTTCTTAGTCAACAATTGAATATTTTTCCGAGTTATCATCTGTTTGACGTTAACAAAAGAAGTGCGCCGCGCTGACAGAATGTGTAGGATTCTCTTCAAAGATTTAAACCTAAATTTCGAGTCGTGTCGACTGGAACTTGTCTTCCGAATATGACTCGAAGAGTCATTCCCAGAACATCCCGATTCTCCATCGTAGAAAGGGCACGTTTCTTGATCGATTGACGCGTCATCGAAGATATTTACACCACGAAGTGATGGATTGTTTCTAATCCCTGCAGGCTTTTCCAAACTTATGGTAACACGTTTGCGTCCAACGATTTCGTTTCTCTTGCGACGCCAGTTGTACCCCCACCACCGACTCCAGCGAAGGTCCCAAAGATACTTTGCTTGCTTGATTTTTTCCCTGGATACACATGACTGGAGAATATCCTCCATACTATTTTCCCTGTTCGTTTCCTGACCGTGTTTCTTTGTAGTCCCAATCTCGAGATGTGAGTCACAAACGATGTCGTCATGTCTTTGGGAGTAGTGGCCGCTCAAGTTGTCATTTTCAGAATTCACCCGGGCATTTTGTCCTTGCGTTGAGTTCTCTAATTCATGTGGTCCTGGTAAATTATTTCTAAGTTGATCAAGTGTTTGCGATACATCTGACAAACGTTTGGATTTATTCTTAGGCTTCAATCTTTCCGGTGTTTTCATTCCGCGAAAGCT
This sequence comes from Timema genevievae, assembly GCA_902155825.1. Classification (NCBI taxonomy): domain Eukaryota; kingdom Metazoa; phylum Arthropoda; class Insecta; order Phasmatodea; family Timematidae; genus Timema; species Timema genevievae. The sequence goes on from CABFWO010001289.1 coordinate 109,671, forward strand.
GACAATTAACAAAAGGAGTGTGCATAGTAGAATTTATAAAACCGTTTTAATATTTGTAACTCAACTATAGATATTACTAGGGACGTTTTTAATTGTAATGTAGATTAAAAATGGCTGAAATAGTGTTCTATACTGAGCGTTACAACACTTTTTAAGCACCTGGTAAATTTAAAGTAGTTTATACTCATTTGAATAAATTTTTAAATATTAATTACGAGGCATGTTTGAAATTCGTACTTGAATTAAATAATGCGTGGATAACATTTTAAAACACATTTAATATTATCGTAAACGTAAAATTTTGTTACACAAACTTATTCTCTTAGAAACAACAACAATACAAAATTAATATAAATGAGTCATTTGGTCTCAAACAAACACTAAGTCTTTTATTATTGGGGCGAGAGGTTTTAAACTGTATAGGCATACTTAGTGTAGTTTTTTCCAGGTGATTTATCTACTTAAGGAAACTCAAATTATTATTTATAATAAGTTTAAATTGAACAGTCAGAATACCACCAACCATTGACAACGAGAAACTACCACTCCTCATTTCCCTAGTACGACTCTTCAGTGCTGCCAAAGCTTTACAGCTGATGGTGGAACTATTTGTTGAGAATCCAATCATCCTTCGGGTTGAGTACTATACATAAAAATAACACCATAACTACAACATATTACATAGGGCTTAGGCCTACATAACGTTCAAACAAAAAATTAGCTTCAATTCCAATCTAATTTCAAAGAATAAGCCATTAAAATAAATCAACTGGCACTTAAATTATAATTAATGCTAACATCCCCTTCGAATTATTTCTCTTCTTGAACCTCGCTATTCACAAACTGATTTTTTTTTCAAAAATCATTACATTGTTTATTAGGTAAGCTATAGTAGGATTTTGGTACAAAGAAACTTTAAAAATACCTACTTTTTTTTTTTACAATTGTAGCTCTTCGAAAAAGTTGTCCTGCATGTCCTTGTGCTGGGTGGATAATATGATGCTATTTATTTGATAGTGAAACTAAACTCAACAAAGACCAAGAAGGATTCATCCAGCTTTTATTTATCACTTTCAAACAACGATGAATGTTTCTGTGCAAAGCGTTCAACCCCAATACCAATCCGGTAGTATGTGATGCCTCGGTTGTTCGTCCGCGAATGCACCCCACTCCCCTTCCCTAGCCGACTACCGCCAGGCAATGGCGCAACTCTTTTTTCCTATGCCCACGACGCCTGGCGGCGGTCTCATCAACCATCCCCGGAAAAGGAATGGGGAGAAGGTATGCTAACGTGTATACTTATCAGGCAGCATTAATATGCCACACAATCAACAATGATAAAATTTTACATCATTAATATTATTTCATAGATCTTGATAGTATTTATGAAAAGTTACAGTTGCAGATTACATGAATACCTATCTATGAAAAAAAAAGCATTTTTAATAGGTAGTTTTTATAATAATTGTCAAAAAAATTTCTTTCTATCTAAATCGTACTGTAGTTTATTGCACAAAAGCAATAAAAACAAACTGTTCGTCACTAAAGTTAGACAGGATCACTTCCTGGAGATATATCTAAAATCAAATATGGCAACACAGCAGAAATAGATCTTCTTCTGTCTTGTGACATTGTTGCATCGTTCATTAGGTAAGTTAGCACACCACGTAAAAGTTGACCTTGCGTGCTAAACCTTTGGTGATTTATTTCGGCCAATGCTAGGGCCACATCTAACGAACCATTTGGACCGAGGGTCTGGGCTACAAGATTGTAATGGGTTCGGAGGGTCTTATATTTAGCTAAACCAAGTTTGAAGAAAGCGTTAAATTTCGGTATGATTTGTGAATAGAAGTTAATTTGGGTGTGCACAATTTCCATGATTTCAGCATTGTTATTTCCTTGATCTTTGATGTCATTAGAAGTTGCATTCATTAATATCTGAAACACATTAACTAACTTAAACATTATGTATTTGATCTGTCTTGGGTTGTTAGATGCAAAGTTTGAAACGTGATAGTGAAATAAGGGATCATTGTTTGACTGTGCAAGCTTACACTTTTGCAGCCTTTTAAAATAAAAATATAGGCCTATAATTAACAATAATTATAAATGTTATTATGGTTTATTTATACATCGTTGATGTAGTTGAGGGTTCGTTTGGCTAGATTTGCCAGTGGTGGGGAGGTCGAGGTTCGAATCCCGAACGGATGCACTGAGTGTTTTTTCCCTAAAATAAATTCCCTTTCGCTACACGCAAACGCAGATACATTTCCTCAAACATTCTACCTTCTCTATCCCTACTCCACTAGCGTAATCAAACGAGTAACAACCCAAACCTGTAGTGCTCAGTGAAAAAAAAAACTTTAAAAACTCTAATACACAGATATTGAACATGAAAGTGTAATAGATTAAATACTTACAGATTCGAAGACAAATACCACGCGAAAGAGAAAAAATAAACTAAATTTAGATCCAACTACTGAACCCATTCTACTTTAGTTTGACAATTACTATTCTCTGTTTCATAAGACTACTAACGATTTTATGTCACTCAATAATACAGATAATATAACATATTTTCCGTATTTATGTACAAAACAAAGTAAAGCAGTCTAGTATCACCGATCTACTTTCTATTAATGTCATGAAAATAACTATATTTGATTGTTTAACTGTTGTCAATAATTTTGATTACAGTGCTATCAGTAACTTAACACAACATAATTTGATCCTCCACAGTTAAATGAATACTGTAATAAGTAATTAAATGAAATACTTGGTATATTCATAAATCAAACATTTAATTATATTAGTTACATTTAATAACCAACATAAGATAGCAATGAGGAGGTAACATTTAGATTAACTAATGTGGCCGAATTTGCGTAAAAAAGATAGTTGGAAAATACTTAGGAAAAACAACTCAATTACATCCGGCCGGGATTCAAAACCCAAAATCCCCAGTCACTGGCAAACTTGACAAGACCGTGCCCGGTGCAACAAAGTACGTATACATTTTTTGTGTGTTTATTTACCCCTAACATTTTTACTCAATTTTTTTTTCTCTAAGATTTCAAACTCACGTATAAACCGACGTGGTGCTGAAAGACAAGCCTAACATAGAGGGGCATAAATGTCAGGTTTATTTAGCCTGAGTTACCGGCAAAGAAATGTTTAAAAGAGTTCGAATCTGCCTAATGGTTTCCCACTCTCCCTCCACGCAAGTTCGGGTACACTACTTCTACATTATTACGTTATTCATCCGTACCCCTTTACTGTAATTTAAATGCGTATCTCCCGAAAGAGTAGTAAGCCGTGAAGTTATAATCAACAACCCCCAGATTATCAACAACTAATAGTACGAGTAGAGACTAGGAGGGTATTAAATGATTGTATACATGAGCCAAGGCTCATAAACTTGTCCACCTTAATTCTTACAAATAGACATATCTAACAGCTATAAAAAGGTATACTAGATCTACTTTTATATACGCGTACGTCAAGTCATGATTGTAATCTACATCTGTCACTTTTGATGGATATTAGCAATACCTAAGAATACATCTTAATAGTATAGTAAAGTGCTACCAATATTAACCGCATAAAATCTGTTTGTATCTTCTAAATGTAGTTCTCAATGCCCATTCGTAGAAAACTCAAGGTAAATATTTTCTCCCTCAGTATATTATTGTTTTTAGCGTTTTTCTCAAATGGACCAGAAACCAAGTGTTATGAATGTAGGTGTTCACACCTACAGGTGAACAGGGTCCTTTGTTGTTATTTTCTGGCAACAAAAATGTACCGTACCTATTGTTGTTTGCGAAAACTTCTAAGTTCCAACCGAGTTGATGCTGAAGAATTTTTGTAACGTTATTACCCAGCTCATGATGAAGTCACATCATCTAGTTCTCCATGTTCACTCGTTATGGCTCGCTGTTGATTATTTTGCATCACTGCCTCGACTTTTAGTTTAATGCCGAACATTGATGAAAGTATTTTTGGTTATAGGTTTATTTGGTTAGGTACAACGTGCTTTGGCAAAGTATTGTTTTGAAATAACAGACAAATTTAGTTAGTTATTTTGTTCTAAGAGATTGTTTGGATTGGAAAGAAATATATAAATATTCTTGAACATAGGTACTTGTTAGATTTTGGGTTAAAAATATCCAAATATTGTTTTTTAACTTAAATTATGAAATAAGGTGAGTAATACAATTTTATAACTAAGAGTAGTTACAAATTTTTAACACATAATTTTACATTAAAATACTAAATAGCATAGAGAACTAGACAGCTCATTATGCAATAAAAACGATTTAGTAATCAGTCTAGTTTGTAATGTTTTGTGAACTTTCAATCATCTTTTAAAACTTAAATTTGATTTGGTTGGGTAAATATGAACAAAACACTAAGTGAATGGATCCGTACAGACGGGAAAATCAAATAAGTACAGCAGTTTTCCTATCATTTGATTAGAAAGCAATCGCCTTAGAAACCTACCGTGCTCATCGCCCGTGGAGCTCCAGCCCCTGAATGGAAAGTGAAGACTAGCTTGACACACACCGAATCAGATCGGAACGTTCGGAATCAGAACCCTACGAACGGAAACGAACTTTGTCCTCACACTGATTCGGAATAGGGATGGAATAAGGTGATGTTTTCCCGAATCAGTTGCAGCTACGCAACAGTTATTAGCAGGCTGGCGGTATCACTCGACTGTGTTGTCACCTGATTTAAGTTTTAACTAATGTGCTCTACTGCACCAGAATGCATTGCGTTACTGATGTTGTAAAACAGATGTAATTTTAAAAATCATTTCTGCCAAAATAATAAACGAAACAAATTTAATACATCAGTTAAATTTAAAATGAATTAATCAACGTTACTTTTTATGCTTCAGAATTTACTATTTTTTGTACTAATTTATTTAAACTTGTGACATTGTATTTTTTTACGAAAGTCATTAAAATTATTATTATTATTATTATTATTATTATTAGCACCGCGTCTTACTACCCGTTCGGGTTATACGCACTTACGCTAATGTGTAATGATAGGGTGATTGTGAGATGAAATGGAGGACCTACAGTTTAACGTGGAATCCGAACCACGGTGGAGGCCTGGCATTCCTCACATTCACAAAAGTCATTAAAAAAAGTTTAAGATTAAAACGAGATTACAAATTCATTCTACAACACAGTGTAAATGACCAAAAGACTGACGCACAAAACTCATTGGAATTAAAACTGAACGCTATATCTAATTAACACTAATTACTATATCAACTAAACCAAGGCCGTAGTCAGGGGGTTTTTCGGGGTTCAAACCCCCCCCCCCCCAGAAATTTTATGAACAAAATATATATGGCTTTATTTATGGTTCAAACAATATCAAAATAAGGTACAAGTACAAATTAGGGGGCTGTGTTAGCATAAAAAGCACTTCAGATAGCTTCTAGAGGTGTTTATTATTTAGAATTTTTTCTAGCCTTCAGCAGTTATGGTGTTATGTTACCATAAAAAACACTTCAGATAACTTATAGAGGTATTTAATATTTAGAAATTTTCCCAGCCCTCGGCAGTTAGGGTGTTATGGTGCCATAAAAAACACTTCAGATAGCTTCTAGAACAGTTTTTTATTTAGAATGTTCTCTAGCCTCCGTCAATTGAGGGATGGGCCCACCAAACCCCCCCTGAAATTATTGGCTGGCTACGGCCTTGAACTAAACAGTAAACAGTCACTATATAAACCAAACACTATATTTAATCACGTTGAAGGAGTATAATCCGAACGGGTAGTAATACGTGCTGCTAAATAAATAAATACAAAATAATCACGTTGAAGGCAACACATTCTAACAATAATCATCAACAGTGGTGAGTGACTAATGCGACAGGTTGAAACACGAAATACATTTGAACGCAGTCAAATGCTTAATTTACAGACTAGCGCTGCTATCGGTTGCGTGCGCGCTGTTGCAACAGCCTTCCCTTCGCATCAGTTTCATCGCGTATCATCTTAAGCAGCGCAACTGTTGCAAAGAAACTGATTCGGTTACGTTGTTCCATCCCTAGTTCGGAATTCAGTTCATGTCAGTCGGAAAACAGCAACCAAAAGGGTACATCGATTTTAATGATTTGGGTATAGTAGTGATAGCAGCAGTGAAGAGCAGGTGATGGTTGTGTGTATTGCTGCCGATAAAGAGGAAGAAAAAACGGCTTCAAAAATACTTGGAGTGCACGACATAACATTTTCGAGATTCCTCCCACACATTTTTCTTTTTTTACCAAGTCATACGAATTTTTATTAGCAACGTCGTACATCATATGGTATTGTTGAACTAAATTGATTATTTCTTCGTCTAAAGACATTTTTTTAAATAAGTTAAAATTGTCAAGGAACAGGAAACAAATATCATCAGGTGTAAACTGAGCGTGAGTGTAGATGACACAATAGTCCAGTGCTGAGAACGCATGCGCATAGCTTCGGAATCCGTCAAAATATTCCCTCCTGGCAAACCGACTCGTTCCGTTCCATTCCGACCGCACTGCGACACGAAGACTGATTCAAGCTATACCTTAGATACTCTATTAGCCTCTTCTAGATTATTTTTTAAGGCAGCCATTTCGTTTAGAGAGAAAGAATTAATCGCTGTCAGGCCACATGGCTTAAAATACAATAGTCTGGGTCGTTTTCTGGAACTACTTCTCTATTCTGTCTAAGCTCATGTTCACTTTCGCCCTTCACCTACAGCCACCCATTGTCATGTCAATAAGAAAGAGGGGAAAGAAAACTACGAAACTTCTTATCTTAAGATGGGGTGCTAGTGAGCGTGAGTTTAGGGCAGTATTTTCGAAGTTTGATAGCATAAACATTTATTTAGCCAAAATAAATCAAATATTTCTTCTATAAAATCATAGAGTTTAGTTTTCCGCACATACTAATCTCAACAGTTGTTAAATATCTGCCAAGGGTGTCCTGGAATTTAGTGACAACTTTTTCTCTGCATTTAAAAAGTTTGTCACCAAATGCCGCTATGCTCATGAGAGATATTCAAGCACTGTTGAGATTAACATGTGCATAAAGCTAAACTCTATGTTTCTATAGAAGAAATATTTGATTTATTTTGGCCAAAAAATGTTTATGTTATAAAAACTGCAAAATTAATGCACTAAACTCGCACTCACTAGCACCCCATCATAAGATAAAGAGGAAAGCTTGCTGCTAGTTCTCAATTTAATATCTTAAAATGTTATGCTGTGAGCATAGCATAGAATTGCTGTATTTGTTAGAGGAAGGCTAAATCTAGAGCGTGTTTTCATCCAAGCCTCATAGCTCCGTAAATATGTTTAGTCGTTTAAAATGAGCTAATATCACATTTTCATACTTTTTTCTCCGAATAAACCTCAAACTATAATATTGTTAGCGAAAATCAGTCTTGTTGGAGTCTTTAGACTTTAGTTTGGCGTGAACCATATATTGAAATAACGTATCGTAAAATTATATATTGCTTTAGAGACGAACGTCTGCGCGACAGTTTCTCGCCTACCGAGGCGGCCCCCTTAAGATCCATATCCTCTTGGACCTCAAGTCCACATGATTTTTAATTTTTAAAGCACACTCCGTGTCCTTACTAACATGATATCGCGGCTCCCCAATGGAAAAGTATAACACATTGTACAATCATATTCGTTGAAATAAAATAATGTCAACAAATTCTACAAACACAAGAAATATTTTCACAATTTAATTTTATTAAGAAAGTTGAGGTTAATTCAACGTCAACGGAGTGCTATGAACTATGAACTTAAGGTTTGTGACTCTGTGGACATAGCAGTCTGTTACCATGGGTCTCGCTCGATCTCTTATTACCAACTCCGAACCTTACGCATATGTAATCCGTAAGGTAAGAAGAGGACTTTGGTAGAGAGGATACAACAAAGATACATTAAAGGTGGGGATGTAGGAGATTTGAGAAGTGTTTTCGCAATTTTTTATATCAACACTTTTTTTTCTTGCCAAAATAAATTAAAGCTTGCTGCAGAACAAATATAAAGTTTAATTTTCTTCACAAGGTGATATCAACAGTTGTTGAATACCTGCTCTGAGCATGGCGGCATTTGACACACTTTTTAAATGAAGAGAAAATGTTGTCATTACATTCTAGGACACCCTTGACGGATATTCTAAAAATGTTGGTAGAACTATGTGAAGAAAATTAGACTTTATGTTTGTACTGATGTAATATTTGATTTATTTTGACCAAAAAAGTGTTTTGGTATAAAAACTACAAAAAAAAACACTGCCCTTTTCTCGCGTCGCCTACATCCCTACCTAAAGTGGCTGCTTACTAGAACGTAAGGTAACAATCAATTTTTCACTGTTGTAGTGAAACCCCTACATTTTTAGTTTTATTATTTAAAATTATAAATATATTAAAAGGTAAATTTAGCTCAATTTTAACGACATTTCACGTGAAATGTCTCAGTACTGAGATTAAAGAAAACTGTTAGAAACATTGATCTAGTCTTCCTCTAACAAAGGTTTTTTTTAGCGGGCTCATAATATAACATTTAAGATGATTGAGGATTTTTTGAATGTTTTTGAAGCTTCGGAATTGTAATTCCACCCATAAATACAACAGTGCGAGTATATATACCTTAAATTATACAAGACCCTTAAAGGACTGCATCAAGGAAGTGCGATTTCCACAGAGAAAAGGCTCATTGGTTGGAGGTGGGGAAAAAACAGTCCAGCAATATTTCTAAAATATTCTTCAATGTGTATTTTTATTCAAATACAAGTACAACTGTTCCTGAACCACTCTCCAAAATAACTCACAAACTCACTCAATCTTGTGAACTTTACAATAAATTAGTGTCCCGTTTTTTCCGTTGACGCATGCATCATGTGTCTATTTTGTAATGACAGCTATCAACTGTAGCTGTGTGATTTTATAAATGTAAAATTGAGGTTGAAAAAAAATCTAGATAATCATCAATACATGAAATTTTATTTAAAAATTAAATTTAAATCGGCTCAGTCCGAAGTGAATTATTTGATAAAAAAAAATGTTTTCAAGCTCATAGAAAGACGGGGGTTGGTGGGATCTGGAACCCCCCCCCCCTGGAAAAATTAGCCTTCCACGCCCTTGATTAGTTTGATAGAACCAATATATTATTGTTGAAATAAATTTTGTTGTTTTATTAAATTAGGACTTCTCCTTTGAATACTTTTTAAATTTATTGACACAGTCTCGGTATAAGTTTTCAATTTTCCAATTTTAAAAATTGGTTAGGTATAACAGTTGAAGGTGCCAACTGCATGATGGGGATTGAGGGAAGTTGTCAGCATGAACACGTCACACTCACAACATTTACGCACAATAAAACAAAGAGCAACGGTACGTAGTACGGAGAAGAGCCACTTTCATTTTATTTGATCAAAATTAAACATATTATTATAATTTTTATTTTGTTCAGAGTCACGCGTTCACAACCCGATTGGGCTAGCCACAGAAAAGAAAAGGTTGTTCTAAAATGTATTTAGGCCTAAGTCTTCAGAGTGGGAGTGGTCCTTATCACACAGGCCACTGTCAAGTCACAGTGTGACGTCACAACAAAATCATTGTGGTAAAATGAACGTTTCAGACGGGGCGGACCACAGATTCTGTCTTTCGCTGTCAGCACACCAAAGAATCTGTGTTCGAGCCATAGGAAACACCTGCCATTGAAGGAGAGCTTTCACACAAGACTCAATTTGTGTTTAAATGGAAATCTTCTATAATAATAACCTGCTAATATGTTAGAGTCAAACACATCTAGCAGTTTTGGACTCAACCCATGTTCAGTTTGTTTTATCACAATCTACTATCTGGTCAGGTTGTGATAATTACACTAATGGCTTAGGGATGAGGAAGGAAGCACTATAGAGGTAATCTACCAGCATTTGCGTGGAAGGAGACAGGGAAACCATTTTGGAAAAAAACATCCTCAGTAGACCCAACCATAATTCGAGCCCCGATCTCCTCATTTTCAGTAGGCCAGTCTAACACAAGAGTGATGCCTTAGACCAGACATGTCAAACTTGCGGATCGCGTGCGGCCCGGTCCATGATTCTGAGCGGCCCGCGTGCCTTTTGTTGAACCATCACACAATGCGGCCTGATTCATGATTCTGAGCGGCCCGTGTGCCTTTTGATGAACCATCACACAATGCGGCCTGATTCATGATTCTGAGCGACCCGCGGACCTTTTGATGAACCATCACACAATGCGGCCTGATTCATGATTCTGAGCGGCCCGCGTGCCTTTTGATGATTTTGATGAACCATCACACAATGCGGCCTGATTCATGACTCTGAGCGGCCCGCGTGCCTTTTGATGAACCATCACACAATGCGGCCGATTCATGCTTTTAGAAACGCAGTAGAGTTACATAATTTGGGAGTATGACATTTGAAAGTTTGTCATTCTTTGGAGAACCAAATGTTAAGCTTTACTCACCAGTGATCGATTCCAAAATTTTCTCACCAAATACGTGCAATATCCGGCAGCACATTAAGTGTGTGAACAGTGGTTTTCTCTAATGAAAGGGAACAAACGCCCTAAAAGTCACTTTCACGTACACGCATTTATAATAAATTGTAAAAGTGACTTCAACAAAAGACTTAAAGCCGACCAATCACATCCTTTCTGAAAAAAAACATAGACAGTAATTCATTTTATATAGTCTTAAAGGTTTTTTCTAAAAAATAATAGGGATTTTGAAAATGAGACTTTTAACTCAATATGATGATATTATTGAATTTTCTAAAATGTGGCCCCCTACTTATTTTCAATTTTAACTGGGGCCCTTTTGATCAAACGACATTGACTGACATTTAAAATAGTTACTAAATTATTTGAATGATACTGTGTAAGGTCTCCATACAAGTACGAGGTCTGTCCAAAAAGTTCCTAAACTTAAAAAAAAAATCGGGCTTACCTACAACTTATTCGGCCTTGTTAACTTTGAAGTACCCCCCTCCTCGGTTGCTGTACCGCTCCCAACGCCGCCGTTTCCACTTATTAAAAGTCCTAATAGGGTTTTTTCGGGCTCGCACATGGGTCTGCCTGAGATTTTTCCTTGATGTCTTCAATAGTGTGAATATTCGTTTTTTCAACGTGAATTTTAGTTTTATAAACAGGAAAAAGCCCGCTAGTGTGGGGTAAGGGGGGAAGGTCAGCACAGTAAGTGTCAATTTTGTCGAAAGAGTCACGAATCAGCAACAATGCGAGTGCTGGCGCATTGTCGTGATGAAGGAACTAGGATTTGTTTTTCCACAGCTCGGGCCTTTTTCTTCTGACATTTTCTTTCATACATCTGGCCACTTCAATATAATACCATCGATTCACTGTTTGTCCCTCTGTTAAAAATTCGTGATGAACAAAGCCTTCAACGGAAAAAAACAAACAAACCCCAACCAAATTGACTTTCACGTTCGATCTGACCTGCCGTGCTTTTTTTGGTCCCAGCGAATTTTTTCCGACCCACTGTGAAGAGTGAATTTTCGCCTCAACAATCGTATCCGTAAACCCATGTCTCATCACCAGTGATAATTCTCTTCATTAAGTTTTCGTCCTCGTTTGCGCTATCCAAAAACTCCTGACAGATCGCAACGCGATTTTCTCTTGGGCCCTGGGTTCGCAGCCGAGGGACGAGCTTTGGAGTAACTCAATGCATTTCCCAATTTTTCGGTCAGAATGTCATGACAAGATTCCATTGAAATTTACACTCACTCGCAATTTTTAGGACAGTCAATCGACGATTTGAACGCACGGTTACCCGAACTTGGGCAACATGAGCGTCTTCAGTTGACGTCGAGGGCCGCCCTGAACGAGAATCATCACCAGTTGACTGCCAACCACATTTGAATCGCTTAAACCATTCATAACACTGTGTACAGCCTAAGCCAGTGGTTTTCAACATTTTTTGGATTGCGACCCCAATTTCTGCTTCTGAGATTGTCGCGACCCCTTGCGTTTGGATCTTAGATTTTGAATTGATATAAAATGATTATATAACTACATATTATAAAGATGGAGCCATCATATCTTCCAACTTCCAAGGACAATGAACGTAAAACAATCTGTAGTGTATTTTAGGAATCTATGTATAAATATGGAGCCGATGTTGGCTTAAGTTTAGTTAAGGTATTATTTATTTAAAATCTCAATTTTAAATCACATGTAGTTTGATCAAGTCTAATCCTATGTATTGGGTGATGCCTATGCAACATACTCGTACATTTCCAGTTGTGTCGTCTTGAAGTGATGGATACAGGGCCGTACCCAAAATATTTTTATAGGTTTTGCGGGAAAGGGAAAGATGGTCGTCCTGTTTGCGGGAGGTTATAGCGAATTGCCCCCGACAAGTGATGGCAAGGATATTGTTTTAAACATTAATCTCTCTTGAAATAATTTTAAGTGTTTTTTAAAGCTAATTAAGGCTGTAGGTACTCTGAATCTTATAAGACACTAATAAGCTACTAGCCTATTAGTTGGGCAGGAATAAAAAAATATTTCATGAAGGAGGGGGAGGGTTGGAACCCCAAAACACCTCCCCTCAGTATGACTCTTTATGAAGACTAGTTTAGTAAATAACTCTCCTTCCACGCAAATTCGGGTACACTTCCTATAAATATAGCCTCCCTCATACTTAAGGTGGGGTGCTAGTGAGCGTGAGTTTAGGGCAGTATTTTTTTAAGTTTTTTTAGCATAAACATTTTTTTTTGCCAAAATAAATCAAATATTTCTTCTATAGAAACATAGAGCTTAGTTTTCTGCTCATGTTAATCTCAACAGTTCTTTAATATTTGTCAAAGGTGTCCTGAAATTTAATGACAACTTTTTCTCTTCATTTAAATAGTTGTCACCAAATGCCGCTATGCTCATGACAGACATTAAAGAACTCTTGAGATTAGCATGTGCAGAAAACTAAACTCTATGTTTCTATAGAAGAAATATTTGATTTATTTTGGCCAAAAAGAATTTTATGCTTAAAAAAACTGCAAAATCAATACACTAAACTCGCGCTCACTAGTACCCCACCTTAAATCCATGAGCGTAATTAGTACGTAAGCGTATAGCCCGAATGGGTAGTAAGACGCGTTGTTAAACAAAGTATAGTACATTCAGTGCCTAATTTTATACCATTGAAAGCAACCTCGTATCTTCATTTTTTATTCTTGATTCTTTTACATTTAGCTCGCGAGACCAAAATAAAGTAATATTCGTCCCAAAAAGTGAAAAATTTGGAGAGCGTTGGCTTATAAATTTTCATTAAAAGTGTTCAAACCTACTTCGGTGGCCGCGTGTTAAACTAGACTGCCGATGACAGGAAGCTAGGGGTTCGAATCCCAGTCGGGTGGTTTTTCCTAAAGATTTTATAAGCTACCTCCTCGCAAATGCGGGTACACTTCCTACACATTCAACCTTCATCATCCCTAGCTCATTAGCGTAATTAGTACTTATGCATATAACCTGAACAGGTAGTAGACGCGGCGCTAAATAAAAATAAGAGCTGAAGAAGAACCCCTCCCTTCTCAACGTACACTGTATCCACGGGTGGCTTTGGTAAAAAAACATTTCCGAAAACTGTTCTGTTTTACCAGTGGCAGAGGGAGGATGTTAACTAAAAAACAACATTTACAATTTAAAAGAACTCTTTATCTTCTAAAAGCATTCGATGTTAAAACACTTGACCTCTTTTGCCTACAGCACTGGGAAGCCTTGGCTCCCCAAAACACCCTCGCTTGCACCCTACTCGTGCAACTGACCAACACTTTTGAAAAAGTTACGTTTTGCCACTGCCCCTTGACCCGTTTTACTCCCTTGAGCTTTGACTAAACAAAATGTTATTCATTGTGAAATATTCAGGATGCCAGCCAATTAAATAGAGCTTTGCTTAGTGTGAGAGGTTTGGGGGTAGGGGATCTGAATAATCTTGCAAGCAGTGATGGAGCTACGCACCCACACCCTCCGTTACCTCAGGGGGTCGTAGGAGGTTTTGTGAGATTTTGGGGCACAATGATGTTTTATGTTCCAACATTTTTCAGAGTTAGTGACGATGATTTCTACCGCTTTTCAAAATGTTTAAGTGACCAATATAATGAGGGCCGTAGCTAGAGGAATTGGCACCCGGGGCAAACAGTAACATTGGAACCTCTCCTCCCCCCCCTTCCCCCAATCACCAACCAACCCGTTTCCACCCAGTCATACCGGAGCAGGTGATTGTGTCAGATTGTATTGTATACCTGTTGCAGATTTATAATTAGCTAATTTGTATTAAATAGTAGCAAAATAATATTTTTTTTGTATTAAATATTTATTATAATTTATTATTTTTCAATTAAAAATTAACTTAAATAGATAATCTTATTCAATAGCCTGTGCTGATTATAGGAGCTTAAATAGGTGTTGTATTAAAGAAAAAAAAATTGTAAATAGTTTGAATTGAATGAAGAATACTTTTTGTTTATAATTAATTGCTACCTCAATTACTTATGAACAAATGTAGAAGTAACATTATTTAAAAATATGAACAGATTTATTTCATACTTACAGTTTACACCTTTATAGTTTTAACAGCAGCAAAATTATTTACTACTTCATCGTAATTAATATTTTAAGCAATATATTATTGTATTGCCAGGTGTGTTAACCTGTCTTGACCCATTGATTACCTTAAGTATAATTTTTTATTAATTTCAGCTTACTAAAACCTCGTTCACCAGATGCATTAGTAACTGGTAATGTTAAAAATAATCTGAAAGCAATTATCAAGTTTGGATAAGATATGGCTTTGGACATATTGTGGATTAAATTTAATAGGTCAAGAGAGGTTGCTTTTGAAAAATCCTGACTTTTTTCAAATAAAAAACTACACTTCCTTTCAAACTTTTCATAGTTATCATTCTGAAAATTGAAAAATGACACCTGGACACGGGAATCGAACTCGGGACCTTTGGCTTAGTACGCCAATGCTCTAACCACTGAGCTATCCAGGATTCGTCCCGTGCCCATGGTTATTCTTCACTCATATTTTAAGGCAGAGTCTATGATGGACAAAGCAGAAATCGTCAGCTACAATTATGTGATTTTTAATATCACAAGCCATCGGATAACGCAGCCATCGGCGACTCGGTAGTGGCTATTGCCAAGTTGTACAATTATTATTATAATTGTCAGGGAATGCGTATATTTATTAAGTGTAAATAGCCGAAGCTATATTAATGGTAGTTGGTTCAGTTAGATATCATTCTGAAAATTGAAAAATGACACCTGGACACGGGAATCGAACTCGAGACCTTTGGCTTAGTACGCCAATGCTCTAACCACTGAGCTATCCAGGAAGAATGGCCATGGGCACGGGACGAATCCTGGATAGCTCAGTGGTTAGAGCATTGGCGTACTAAGCCAAAGGTCCCGAGTTCGATTCCCGTGTCCAGGTGTCATTTTTCAATTTTCAGAATGATATCTAACTGAACCAATTACCATTAATATAGCTTCGGCTATTTACACTTAATAAATTTTCATAGTTAGCAAATAATGTTTTGAGTAAGTAGGTATGTTGAGATAAGGTGGGGGAAGGTACCTGCATAAGCTACAAACTCCACTTCAACTGACAGTTGTTCTGTTATTTAAGCTGCTCTTTTCTTAGGGCGATTCCTCAAGTAAGATCTTACAGGTGATAGCCTCATTAGCTCGGTCCCCACCTACTCGGCTCATTCCAAGAAACGTCCTTTGTTTTTCAATACCTTACGAGAAAAGAAGTACAGTACTGTATTTGAAATATTGACAGAGCTAATTTTATCGAAAGTTTTACAAAGTGTATCGTGAAAGTTGAAGATGAATATTAAAATACTCACTAGCTAATATTTGGTTGATGAACATATACAAATAAAACTAGTAAGAGTAAAAAACATAAACATTAGGTTTTTATATGTACTTGTTAACCCCCCTTTAAGGGCGTTCAACAAATTCCAGAGGGGTCCAATTCATCCCAAGGGGATCCGGACCCCCACCTTTCTATGCCCTTGGATGCATGATAACATGATGGTTGAGTGGGAGGTAAAGGGGGTGCAATGTTTTAAGAACCAAGGGAGGAGGGTAAGGAGAGGAGGCGCAACCAAACCAAGCTCCGCCACTGCTTGTGAGTAGAGGTTCTGTAATGATATATATATATATATATATTTTTTTTTTCAATCATGTGTTTGAGTCTCAACTGGCCCTGTACACTGTATAGTTCAGGCAATTTTGATTCATTTATACAACAGACCAAAATCTCTTCATAAGTCATTTAATCAATTATTGCCGAAATTTTAGTTGGAAAAACACTAAATTGACCATAATTTAATTTACAATTACCATATAAAAAGGTATTTGAAGATTGAATACTTTCTTGAGATAATAGCTCAAGTATACGGCACGTGTTTTTTCTTCTGTTGTAAAGTGAAATGATAACATTTAATTATATTTGATGACAGTATCAAATGGGCTTTCGTTAGACACCACGGACGATAGGGTTCCGTGACGTGTCATGACAGTGATAGGGTCAGTGTGCAATGATGCTAATTCGGCTTTGTGTAGTGGCTTATTCCCGAAGTACGCCGAAGGACTGTGGCATGTGACGTCACCGGATTGAGCAGGAAGACAGGCAGGAGAGAAAATGGCGAGTTGTTGCTGTGAGGAAGCTCTGTGATCGGAAATGATAATTTACGTGCTTAACGATTTTGTGTTATTAGTGTTAAATGTAGTTTCTTTTATAACGTGAATTGCATCTTGGAGAACATCACCATGACAGCAAATATGTATAGAGTCGGAGGTAAGAAAGAAGTATAATGTTATTATTTGAGATAAGGTTTTAAATATCGGGGCCGGTTGTACTGTGGTCCGTGAATCGCTGCATGCGCATTGATATTTTTGTCACGTTAATGATTACTCTAATGATGGTAAAAAAATAATTAATTATATTTGTTTTTTCTTCAAATTAGAAAAACTTTTATACATTACTATTAAAAGATTCTTTTGAAGATTGTTCTTCCAAAAATAGTTTTTTTAAAGAAATATTGACATGTTCAATGGAACTATTTTACAAACTTAGTTAACAGCATGGTTATGTTAGGCGTCTAAACACTAAATAGAAAGTTGATTGTTTTGAAACCCTTTAAGTGACTCCATATTATTATGACAATTGTAAATATGACTCAATCAAGCTTTCCTTCATGGTCTTATGTTGTAGATGCATTGTTTACTATTTCATTTAGATGGTTTAATGCGACTACCAAAAGCTTAAAAAAAGGCCAATTATTATTTTAACAGAATTGATATAACTTAATAAATTATTGTTTGTCAATTTGAAAAATGAAGTCAATGAATGAATTAAATACAAATATTGAAAACTTGACATCTTCTGTTTATGTAGACCTATTCATTATTTAGCATGAGCCAATGATAAGTTGCCTCAAAATCAAACATCCCACATTCTCCATGTCTGTTTGAGCATTAGGGTTATATTAATATGGTTTAATAAAACACAAATTAAATAAACATATTGTTGTTTTTCCGGCCACTTAACATGACTGCCTTATTACTTCTCGATGAACTGGGAAATACTTATAATATTCTGTCTGACAAAACCACTCACAAACATTTGACTAGCCTATGTAGGGCCTACCTCATTTAAGTGTAAGGCATAGTTTCAAAGTCATCACAGTCCAAAACATGTTCAATTCATTTTATTTTACAAAGCAAATGTACTATTTCACAGAATATCAAAATAATCTGTGGATTAGGTGGACTTTTCCCAATGAGTGAAACTGGCACCTAACTTAGGTCTATTTGAAAACCTTGAACACAAATGTTACATTTACGAGATTATTTAACACAGGTTTAAAAGGGAGCCTAAATCGTTTGCGAATACTTACTATAAATAAACCTATTTTTTAGGTTTTTGATCACATCTAAATAATTTGCAAGAATTTATATGTAACTTAAGTTTAACAATCTATAAAGTTGCAGTAGGTAGGCTGAAAATAGTACCTTTCATATTGAGCACATAGGCCCTACAAATCATTTTCTTTGTTTTACTACATTTAAGGCCCTATGTCTATTTTCTTCTTACTATTATAATTTTAAGAAGCTGGAGAATCAAATAATTCTAAAGTTTTAAAAGTTTGATACATTAAAACTAAACTCATTCAAATAAAAGCACAGTGACATAAAGATTTACAAACTCGCTATTGTTATCAGTGGCTCATAAGTTACTGTACATGTATTATATGACTAAAATAAGTTACATACAGGGGCGTTGCATGAAATATAGAATAGGGCGGAAGGGGAGGGCAGGAGGCTCCCAGAATTTTTTTAATAATTTGGAGTGATAATCATCAAGCCTTGAACCGAGCTTTTAGTAAACTATTTTAGATTAACTTAAAAAATTTAACTGACTTTATCATAGCGGTTTCCAACATTTTGTAGTTCATGACCACAACTTTTCTCTCTGTGGCCATCACAACACCCTTTGATAACTTAAAAGCGTTCAAATCCTAATTTTTAAGTTGTTTTCACTGTTCATTACTACCAGCCGGACTATCTACAGTTAGGCCTAACTAAACCAGTGGGATAAGTAAAATTTAGAGGAAATGTACCCTTAATTTGCCCTGAGCTGTAGAACTCGTTCGTCACTTTATAAAAAAATCAGCAATTTGGTCATGTTTATTTAAAAACATTTTCAACTGTAAAATAAAGTAATAAAGAATGGAATTTATCAATATCTCTACAGTATTTTGATACCTGTTGACCAATGTCCTGCCTCATGGAAGTTGCCCTAAAATGTTAATACTGGTAAATGAATAAACTATTCAAAACTTATTGTAATTTAGCGCGTGAGGGTGAATGGGCTTCCCCTGACATTTTATTAAATAACTTATGGCAAATTCTAAATCAGCACTCTAAAACATGTTTATACAAAATTTCATGCAAATCGAACACTAAATAATGAATTTAAAAATGTATCCCAAATTTGAAAATGTTTAAGGGTGAAAAAATAACTTATTTTTTGTTTAAAGCAGTCTTCTTATTCAAATGAAAAGTTATAAGAGTTGTAACAATGTAACACATCCATATTACTCTTACTTCATTGTTGTTTTGAGCCTATTTAAATTGCTTTCATGAAAGCCTATTTTAATAAACAATAAGATATATCAGTTCAATTCAAACTAGTATGGATACTTGCTAGAAAAATTAGTGTGTATTTCAGAAGTCAAACATTAACACTAACCTCAATGTACTTATTTCATCAGTCAGAGCATTCGATACGAAAATAATAAAATGTTGTGTAACATTCACCGCTTTTATACCTTCAAAATTTAATAAATCTCTAATTAAGGCATTGGCTGTACAACGTATGATAATTTGAATTATAAAGCAGTGACAGTCTAGCAGCCATAGAAGTCACAATTAAAAACACTAAATCATAAACAAAACATAGGCTGACAATGCTGCCACTTCAAGCATTGCTGGCTTAGTGAAATTTTGCCACTGGGCAGCTCATGTTCCCTTATGATTCATTTCCATAGCACATTCAGCGTACACTGACTGACCGTTTTCTCTTCCTACTGACAACAGCGCTACTAGACTACTTGATTAACTAAGCTTTCTACAATTTACTACATAAGGAATCTCTTTCAACGTTCAATGATTTTTCAAGTTCGGATTTTTTGTACAAACAGTTGGAAAATTTTATATTTGTCTGTACAAGTCTGTGTTTAAGGACTTTCATAATAGAAAGTAATGGGGTGCAGTATAAGCCTAGAATTTCCCAACTCCAGATCTCACAAAATTCCCAACTTTCAAGCTTTTAGCCCACATAATATCATGTAAGATTTTAAATGGTTTGTTTGGTCACCACCCCCACCCCCTTATGATATCTATAACACGAGTCTTAGATGGGGTATATTTGTGTGGGTTTCACCCCCTTCTGATACCTATAACACGAGTCTTAGATGGGGTATATTTGTGTGGGTTTCACCCCCTTCTGATACCTATAACGCGAGTCTTAGATGGGGTATATTTGTGTGGAGTTTCACCCCCTTCTGATACCTATAACACGAGCCTTAGATGGGGTATATTTGTGTGGGTTTGTGATTGATATTAAATTTGGATTTTAATTAGGTTTATTTACTAGTACTACTATGTCTATTACAAATGTGATATTGGTAGAGATATTAGAATAAAAGAATTTAGAGAATACACGGAAGCTTGTGACAAAACGAGGTGTTGCTAGGAATTCCCCATGGCCTGTCTGACTACTAGGTGAGCTCTACACAGTTCCCAACCCCGATACCCTGGGCTCGAGCGGCAGCCCTCAAGACAAGTACTGATGAACCGGCGTGCCAGTCCGCGTAGTCCCGAATCGGGCAGAGTGACCCCTAGACTTTGGTGTTGATTAGTCAGCCATGATGGCTGGTTCTCCTATCTTTTATCAGGGCCCCCCTGGCCTTGTTTCTCACTAAGGAATGCTGACAACACTTTTGTGGTCAGCTCTTCTAGTTTATTTGTTTATAATGATCAAAACAACCTGAAATGCTCATTTTGTCTTTCGAAACTCATAACATAGGCTACAATATTACACAAACTTGCCTTCCAATTTAGGCCATGCGGTTACAGTTTTATCAATTTATTAATCAAAATGTTACTATAAAATAACAATATTAACTTAAATAATTCATCACCAAGAGTTGGGTTGGTTTTGAAAAAATAAGTGTGGTTGTAAATGTTTTTTGTAAGTTTATAAAACAATACACTTAGTCTAGTTTGGGAGATTGTTTTAGGTGTGCCATGTGTTCTTGAACTCATACTGGTACATTCTTTGTAATGTTAAACATTATGGTAGACCAATATATCGTTTATTAGATGATTTATTTCTTAAATTTGGTTGAAATATATATTTTTATTTCACAAGTTATTAATGAATTCTCGGTATTTATTTGTTTGTTTGTAAATTTAATAAATAATGATATTTGGATAAACAATTCTCTATGATGGGTACTATCCCTTAAAGCCTTGCTCATACATTTGAAGACTAGATTTGTTTCCACAATTATATAGGAATTTGGAATTTATTACCTAGCTGTAGGCTTTGTTGCTAACTCATCCTGTATCTAATTGTGGTGGCCAGCGAACCTGGAAACCTTGAAAACCTGAAAAAAAAAACCTGGAATTTGAAAGGCCCTGGAGAAACCGGGGAAAAACCTTGAATTTGCAATGAAAACCTGGAATTTTTATAATAATAATAATAATTTAATATTCCCTCATTTTAATTAATATTTTATGTTATGTCATAAAGTATTTCTCAATTGAGCCAGAAGCCTGGATACCTCTACATTATAGTTAACTAAACCTCACACCAAAAGCGCTGTTCCAATCCTAAAATATCACTACAATATGTATTTTCTTTTATCTGGGGTAGCATATTCTTTATATAAAGAGGACAGAGGATATCGGCGAATTGAGACCGAAAAGCAGCCCGAAAGAAAAATTGTTGAAGAGGCAGGCATAAACAACTAGAAATTAAAGCATTAGAGGCCAAAAGAGCTAAATGTTTAGCTGAATTAACTGGCGACATCAATAATTCATTTGCGAATTTGAATAAGTTACATCAATTTTGAAGTCTTTTTAAATTTAAATTTTTCATTTTTTCTTTTACTTTGTTATTTAAAAACAATTTTTTGCTATTAAAAAAATAATAATAAAATTTTATATTTCAATTTGAAAAACGCTAAAATAAAATAAAATTTATAAATAGAAACAGATGTGAACCTAATTCAAGACCAAATACAAGTGACCCTAGTTAATCACCTTAAAGTGGCCCCAAGTGTTTATCATCAATTGTTGAATACAATCGTAAATGAAAACATATCAATAGTGATTTGGTTGAATATGCAACAGTAAAATATTACAATTTACCAATGTAAAAATTAAGATATTCACAAGCTTAACATCTTTTATGTTTGGTATTTCATGTCCTTCATTTCATGGAATGACCCGAAAGATTTAATTATTGAATAACAAAATACTATGTGGGCCTATTTCTTTTATTATTTCTTACCCTAGTTTACAAAATTTTGTGTTAAAGTTTACTTTGTGTTAATTAATAAACAAGTCCTATACCCAGCAGTGAGTAACAATTCAACAATACTATTCACCAATTAACAGGGGGATGTGTGGAATCTAGCCAAGACAAAAACCTGGAAAACCCGGAAAAAAACCTTGAATTTGAAAAGGCCAGATTGCTGGCCACCCTGTCTAAGGCATCATTCTTGTGTTAGACTGACCCGCTGATGACTAAGAGATCGAGGTTTGAATCCCGGTCGGGTTTAATGAAGATTTTTCCCACTCCTTCCACACAAATGTGGGTAGATTACCTCCGAAATGCTTCTGTCCTCATCCCTACCCCATTAGAGTAGTTATCATTATATGCGCGGACCCCGTACAGGTTGTAAGACGCAGTGATTAAAAAACCCCAAATATTTGATTAAAGCTAGATTGATGTTTCTTACCATTTACTTTGATCTCAGAAGTCAGAATTGCAACATTTCACACAGAAGTTTGTTGAGAATGGGCTAATAACCTTTTAATAATTTAAAAAAACCCTTAAATATAAGGGTTTTAATCATGTCACCTTCATTTTGTTATTTAACAAACCATTTAAAAACCATGCCGAACCCACTTCAGTGGCTGCATGGTCTAAGGCATCATGCTTGAAATAGACAAGACTGCCAATGAGATTATGTTTTGATCCCAGTCTAGTTTATAGAGTTTTCCCCCCTAAACGGTTTCCCATCTCTCTCTCCACAAATGTGGGTACACTCTCTAAAGTCAACCTTTCTCATCCCTAACCCATTAGCATAATTAGTATATAGGTGTATAACCTGAACAGGCACACAGTGCTAAAAAAGTGTATTTCCTTACGTCTGCAATGCATTTCAGAGCTCAGGTGTACACACTCCTTAAGACTGCCAAAGAGTTCATTATTTGGATCTTATATGATAGGCCTAGTGTTTTATTTTAATTATTATTATTAGCACCGCGTATTACTACCCGTTAGGGTTATACGCACTTACGCTAATGTGTAATGGTAGGGTGATTGTGAGATGAAATGGAGGACCTACAGTTTAACGTGGGATCCGAACCACGGTGGAGGCCTGGCATTCCTCACATTCACAAGTTGTGATTAATACACGTCTTGTCAGAGGTGAAGGAAGGGTTTGGCAATCAGATAAATCTGTGCCAGGACCGAGGATTGAACCCTGGACCCCAGCACAGAGGTCTGACACCTTAACCCTAGACCGCCAGGTCACCCTTTTTTATTTTAATCATTCAAGGTAAGTCTTCTTTACCGTTCCAATTGAATGAAGTGTAGATACCTGTCATTGCTAACTCACATGAATTGTCTCCCTTTCACAAAATAACTATTTACTGGCATAGGGTTTGGTTGTTGTGCTTATCCAAGAACCAGGTCGAACCTCATATAGTCAGACAATAGAACAATATGACAAAAAAGTTGTGAAATCACATCAAATAGATTAATTTCCAGTTTAGGTGGTACGGTAACAAGAGTAAAATAAAAATGGAACACCTGTCTTTAGTGATGGTCATATTTTAGGGAATTAGTCTCATTAGGATAACCTGCATCCATTTCTTTGTTTCTATTCAGTGTGGATTGGCATTAACACCTGAAGATCACATTCAAAGTAAAAGTAGATTAATAAACACAGTAAACCCTGACCTGTAATATAGACCTTATTAATTTGGATTTGTGCTAAATATAAATTGTGTTAATTTAAAGGTAGCTTACTCTGTTAGTTAAAAGGTCTTGTGCCCAGTCCTTTAAAAGTAGTAACAGACTTGTGTAGTTGAGCACACTCCAGATTGAGGGTCGACACACTTTTTTATATAAACATTGATAAGAATTTATTAAGTTATGGTATATATTATTCATGGTGGCCACAGGCAGGGAAAACAGGGAAATGTCAGGAATTTAATCAAAAATAAGGAAAAATCAGGCCACTCAATACTCTACTAATTTGGCACCTAAACATTTGAACAAAAGTGAGAGATTTTTTTCTTGATGTTAACAAACTCCTTTGCCTAGTTGTGGCAGTCTTATTCGAGAGTAAAAACAGGGTTAATTTTATAACACATTTAAACACAAGTTCACAAATAATACCCTAAACATTAAAACTGTTTAGTAGTCTTAAGGATTGTTTTTGAAAATATATGATCAATATAACAAACAGAAAGATTGCCATTCACAAAGAAAAATTGCAAAGAGGTTGAGTCGTGATTTTTTTTAATGTGGTTTGGAGAACCTGGAGAGGTCAGGTAATCTTATAGTTATAGTTAAATGTAGCAACCCTGTTATGGTTTAATAAGTATTGAGTCAATCTATCAAACAAGACAGATACAAATCATGTTCAACTATAAATATGAATATGAAGTAGAAACTCAGTCAGATAGCCTTAGTGTTGTTTCTTTTGTATTGTTAATATACTTGCCATATTCAACCCATGAATCTGAAATTAGTTATAAGCTACTATTCTATTATTTTGTATTTTTACCTCACAAATTTGTAGATTGCCCATTCCTCCCTCATCTCTCTTATTCATAATAAAGTTTTACTCCCTCTACAAAAACTAAGGTGAATGGGGCTATCATTAGTCTTGAACGGCTTTGTTAATTGACTACTATTTATGTGGGACAAATGGTTTTCTTACAGGAGAGCACGGCGGTTTAACTAATCCCATTATTTATTTGGCTTTCAGATTACGTGTACTTTGAGCAATCTTCCACATCTCCATATCAGATAAGGAGGATAGAGGAACTTAATAAGGTAACATTTCATATTTAACTCCTGGGGAGGTAGATTGATACTTATTTTTATTTGTACATTTTAACACAAGGGTTGAAGAGGATATCTTAGAAGAAATGCACCTGCATTAATATGATGAGAGGACAGAACATAATAGTAAAAATCACATACCATAATATGGAAATTTACCTCCGGGCCAACTAATTAAAATTATAACTAGGGCTATGTCAGTAATTTTTATGATCAGAGTTGAAGATTCGGTGGTGTTTCGCATGGCCGCATTGGTAGCTTAAGGCAGTATTTTCCAAACTTTGCTCGGCAGAGGCCTTGGACTCCTCCAGTTATCTCAGGTTCCTTGAGGCCATTTTATAATATTTTTATTTATTTTTCACACTATAAAATAGTATCTGTAATTAGAATTGCCAATTTTCTAAAATCTGAATAAAGAACATATTACAAAGGCGCAGCCAGAACATGTGAGTTTTTTTGTGTACTTTTCTACTTGTAAAAGCTAACTTTTATTAGATTTGGGTCAAATCCACTATTTTACAAATCTTAATCTCGAATTCGAATCGCCAATCTACCATTGAATCCTGAATCCAAATCTTGGAAAAAAATAAACATTACACATGTTAGTAAACATTCTTTCTTATAATCTATTCATTATAACATTTATACATTCAGTTAAGTGTTAAATTATTGATTGTTAAGTTCATCTTATAATTGGTTCTGAACCACCAATAAGAATTAGGTATTAGAGCTCAATTGAAGAATTGAAAAAAAATTTTTTTTTTAAAGATTTGAGTCTTGATTATAAAAATTTTTCAAAATCTCAAATATTCTTAAAGATACCAAGGATTCAATCACCCCTCATAGTTGTTGTTGAATGTTCATAATATTAGTGTAAAAAGTATTATGAGGGCTCCACCATGTATTTTTTCTGGTGCAAAAGCTCCTTCAGTCTAAAAATTTGGGAGCCTCTGGCTTAGGGGGAAGGTAGAAAGGAGAATATGGGGGTGAATTCGAGGCTTGTGAGCTTGAAAATAAACATGTACATGCATATCTTTGGCTGGTCATCGAATTTACTACACTGGTAGTCAGTGTTGCCCATACTATGAGAGATAATTATCTTAATTACTTTGAAAAAGTGATTTAAATAAAAAATACTTTCCATTTTTATATGGTTTTTAACGTTATTCCCAAACTCCCTCCCCCCTCCTACCCCAGCCAAGAAGTGCTTCATGCCCCCACCCCCAAGGTTGGGTGGGAACTACTGATTTAAACCAATGGGGTGGGGATGAGAAAGGTTAAATTGAGGAAATTAACATGCATTTGCATGAAGGGGGAGTTTAAAACTTTAAATAAAACTATACCATCAGTACAACTAGCTGGGATTCAAACCCCAATCTCGGCAAACCGGACTAGAAGATTTTGACATGCTGTAAGATGGGGCTTGGAACACTTTTTACATATGTTTCTTATTATTTATTTTAAATATATGTTATTTTGGATGAATATTTTGGTGAGTATTTAGTTCAGAGGAAGGGTAGATGCCGATCCTATTAAATGCGGAAGTTTTGAAACTTTGGGAATGTGTACAATTTGATGCCCTGAATAAAATGCGAAAAAATGCAAAATCCGAATGCAGTCGCCGGTGCTGCCATCTTGAAAAAATGGCGTCCAAAAATTTTTTTTTTAAAATCAATCTCGCCTCTGATGTCTCATATGGCAAAAATGGTTATTATATAATTAAAAAGGCATTACATTTTTCTACAAAATATGCGATGAGAAAGTTTTTTCATGCATGACATGTGATACCTGGCTTCAGCTGCTACTAAATCTGGTGTCAATTACGCACGTTTGATGATTTCGTGACTTCTTTCATCATTACGAATTCAAGCTGATTTTAAAACTGCGTCTTTCACAGTCAAGTTGCGAACCTCATAAATTATATCAGGAGCGCTTAATTTGGCCTTCTTTTGTTTCTTTGAAAATTCCTTTGTAATTTTCTTGGAACACAATAAACAACTATGTTTAAAATCAAAAGTAGCTCTGCCTGATCTTAAAGATGGTGCTGGGTGGTCGGTTTCACTTTTCTTTTTTAACAAAGTACCCATGAATTTATCATTGCAGTACCGCTTATGACACGAGTCATGCACTATCACAAAAGTTTTTTACAAAGAAAGTCAATCATCTAAATGTTTATATGTCTTTCTCCTTCACCTCAACTGTGGCACTATCCGAAATATTTGTATTGCAAATAAAGCATTTCTGCTCCTGAGCCATTTTAGTTCGAGGCGCAGACCCGTAAACTACCGCTGTGCGATCATATCTAAAAAAAATTACAGTCTATTAAAATGAATTAAATAATTTCCATTAAAGCTACTAAAACACTTATTCAAATGAAATCACGATTCTAAAAATAAACTGTTACTAAGCCTACCTTTGAATGCTGTCGAGAGAAGAGCTCCCCTCCAACAATTGTAGTGTGTTTAATTAAAATTATCATTCATAATATAAAAAACACATTCAACACATAAAGATCACTGCATTATCATTTCTCATGGTTTCAAATCCCTAGATATTTATCTGTACTATAGAACCCAAGATAGAGAAACAAGTTCCCTAAGTTGGCAAGATACGAATCTAAGAACATTGGTGCAGGAAAAAGCAAACCAACCCATGTTACAAGTTGCAGGTGTCCTCGAGGGAGGTTAATTTTAAGAAATTTGCAGCCATGTGAAAGCAAATAGGGGTAATTGAGGGAGGGAAATAACCAATTAGCGAAATATACCAACAAGTTGTGTTTTATTTTAAACCGGATAATAAGAGATAATCTACAGCGGCGTTTATGCGTCCCATCTAATATATTTCAACAATGCTCGACTTTGCTCGGCTACTGCGCCGAAACTATTCATTTTAGGAAAAAATGTACCCGACATAATTTGTATAAAATTTAATGCTTTTTTAATTTGATAAGAACCTTTTTTGCCGTATGACGTATCTGAAGTGAGATAAACTATTTTGGATGCCATTTTTCCAAGATGGTGGCGCCGGCGGCTGCAATCAGATTTTGTATTTTTTCAAATTTCATTCAGGGCATTGAAATCTACAAATTCCCATCATTTCAAAACTTCCGCACTTAATGGGATCAAACTCCTTTTTTCACGCCCTGTCCTCTGTATTAATTTGTCTCTTAGAATATCTTATAGTCATGGAGTGACTTGGAACATTTAAGTTCTTCCTACTCTTACAGCATATATATTCACTACTCCCCCATGCCACCCCACTATATATATATGTATAGCTTAATTTTTTTACAATCATTTTAGTGCAAAAATATATTTTTTTAATTTCTCATTTTGCGTTTAGAAAAGAATGTAGCAAGAAATAATTTATTCAACACAAATTAAAATGGTGACAAATTATGGAATTATGTTTTAATGTTTTAAAATTTGATTAGTTAGGAATATTATCTATTTTTTCAAAAACACTCGAGTGTAAAACTTAAATTTATAGCTTGCTTGGTTTTGTTTTTATTTAGATCAAAAATAATATAAAGGAGTCAACGGGTACTGGCTATATTATAGTATAAGACATACAAACAACATATAACTAATGTACATTATAAGAGTCAAAATACATGGTAAATATGAGCTGGCAATTTGTGGTTCTATGTCATGGTTTATTTCAGCCATATCCTCATTAATTAGCCAAATAAACACATTTCCAGATTTTTTTCAGCATGAATTTTACATTGTATACATCATCACACTTTTCAATCACTTGCCCTACAAATTTGTTTTTTAATTTCCTTGTCATAAATTTCACAAGAACAAATCCGAGATAGTAATTCCTGACAGATCCCTTACCTCTCTATCTAATATAATATCTGATAAAATTTTATTTTTGAGTCTGAGTTTTCATCTAATGATATGCTAGAATCAGATTATTGCTCATAAGTTGATTGTTCTTGGACTTTTTTATTTTCATTGCTGATGTTTCTTATTCCCATCTATGCCTGCACAAATATTTGTGGACATACTCGGCTGCTGAAAGTCTTCAAGAGTCATGGGCTTTACGGCATCAACCTTGACGCGTTTTCTACACCGTTTCTGAGCAAGAGTTTGCCTCTTTTTTTTTTTTTGTAAAAAAGTATATTACTGGTTCATTTAAAGCAATGGTCAAAATAACTGGAACTTCTTTTTCAGGTAGCTTTTCAAGAACTTCATCCCTGTTAAGTGGTATTAGTTCACCACTTAATAAACCTGATTTTAAATTTTCCTTTGAATTAGCAGTACTCTGGATACCATCCCAAACCCGTTTCAACAGAGAAGGAAATTGATTTTTTGGTATTCCACCACGATTGCCTGTCTTCTTTATTCTCCAGTCTTCAAGCACCTTCTTCCAAACTTTCTTTTTAAAAGTCCAAAATAAGCAATATCAATTGGCTGGACTATGTGTATACAATTTGGAGGCAAACACATAAATCTCACATTGTTATCATTTGCTAATCTCACAACATCTTCAGAAAAGTGACTTGACAAATTGTCACCTATAACTAGAGACATGCAAAAGATGAGGTTATTTTTCTCAAAAAGCGATAATATTATAGGCTGAAAGTGATGTGATTACTTACGTAAATATGAGTGAAATTAGTATTCGTTAAAAAACTATGATAAAACTGTCTACATTTTTCGTTCATATTGGGTTTTTAACTATTTATTAACATATTTGAAGAAAAATCAAATATTAATACGCCCAAAACATTTCACGCTTATTAATATCAAACTCGAAATCTCAATATCATTCATTACCTTCGAGTCTTACAAAGGGCAATATCGAAATAATTGATCATCAACTTCGGTTTAGACTAAACAATAATAACACTGAAACATGTTGTCATAGAAGAATAAACTACTATCAAATAAGGTGAAGGGAAAACTTAAGAAGATATAATTTTGCCAAACATGGCCGCCTGTATCAAGGTCCATATTTATTAATGTCCTTGCTTGGATCTAGCGTGAAATCTTTTAAAGGCTGTAAACAAGGAATCAATCTATCAAAATTTAAGTATCATAATCTGTAAAAGTAGAAATCGTGATTTTTAATGCTAACCTCAGATAAAAAAAAGCTTAAATATTCTGAAAACACTCATTTTTCGTGTGATCCATTTTTTACACATAAAATAAGTAAAAACGGATACTTTTCTTGTAAACAACAGCCCTAGTAAAGTACTATCACCAGTGTCACCGCGTTGAAAATTATATTGCATGATGTGGTATTTGCCAAATTACAAAGAAATTGTGTTTATTTAGAAAAAAAGCTTAAATTTTTGTTATTTGTGTGAAAACAGTAGAATTCGTCTAAAAATTTGTTTTATTGCAAATGCGAATTTTGCATGTCCCTAATTATAGTTAGTTTAATTTAAAAATGTGAACTCTGGGGTAATTCCCAGGACCCAAGAATTAAAAAATAAAACAAATTTGAATCCACCACACCATCACCATATATGAATAAAATTTTAGGATTAAAAAATAACATGATTCATTTAATTCTAAATAATATGTTAACCTTCAAATTGTACAAGAATTAACAAAACAGGATTTTTTTACTTTGGATAACTTCTTGAAAATTTATTCTATCAACTAACATTTTTGATTAAATAATTGTTCATGAAGACTAATTGATAGATGTCTCTTAAGGTCTGTTACAAAATTAATTCATTTTCTGTCAAAGTAGGTTTTATGGTTAATATTAAACTAGCAATTTGCTTGCTGCTGGCCTCAAAAATGTTAAATTCTTGCTTAAGTTATTTTTTGTATATGACTTGTGGTTTATGAATAAGCTACTATAATTCATTTTATTCGATCCTGGTGCTTTGTTAATTGTATATGGTGATTTCCATCAACACATTACTATTTTAGTTTGTTTATTCCCTTTCTTATACTTCACCTTCATTTATTTATTAGAATTAAAAATGAGAAAAAATCAGAAAATACTGAACATTACTTTTGTAGCTGTAACGGTGACGTGACGATCCCTCCCCACCCATTTCTATCTCCGCGCAGTTGTCTGGCGCAGCGCTGAATTATTGTTACTAAACCAGCCGCTAGAGCGAGGTGGGAGGGAACTCTTACGTCACCGGGACACTCGTTATGTGGCTCGCTTGCAATGTACATGGAATCAAGCAGATCAAGGCAGGAGAACAGTTTTTAATGTATTTTATCAATATCTTTGTTCAGACAATAAACCGTAATTCAAAGTGCAATGCATGTGGTTCAATCAGTGGGTCGTAAGGTTGGGTTTTGCTTAGAAACAAATTCACTATTAAAGAGGAAACTTAACAGGGAGGGAGTTTAGTAAGCAAAGGAGTTTCATAGCATAGCAGAGAGCAGACCGTGGAGTAGTTTCATGGAATCAGAAAATTCCAAGTTGTTTCATAGCCAAACTGACCCCGAACTGCGTCGATTAACAGTAAATTGTTTCTGGTTTTAAGACGATTCATCCACGTGTCCGCAGGCATCCATTTCGGCACTGTTTTGACTCATCTGTTTGCAGCGACATGCACTGTATAATCACACAATTCCACACTTTAAAAAACCCAATAGTAAAAAAGTGAAAAAGATCTGTGTTTCATAAATCTATTTAATCATACAATATTTGCTGTTAAAAATTATTTTCAAAATTCCCTCTTTTTCCCCCTTAACTTGACAGACAACAAATCCCCGAGAATTTAGTACCGGGCATTTCCGAATGATAAAACCTAAACCTGACCCATTACTGTAAATGTTCTGAGATGCAGTACACAGTGATGATTGATATTATGTTTATGTTGACATTTGATGACCTTGGAATCACACACAATATTCTTACAGTGACTCATCTTCCATTGCTGTGTATCACTTGTTTACAAGGTTCTTTCACTGCCCCACTGTTGATGTTTCATTACATCAAGTGCCATGAGTCCCCACATTGGAAATGTGTATGATGTGGAGGAAAATATTAAATTGTCTTTCATAATATGACATAGATGG
The DNA here is from genome assembly GCA_902155825.1 of Timema genevievae. Classification (NCBI taxonomy): domain Eukaryota; kingdom Metazoa; phylum Arthropoda; class Insecta; order Phasmatodea; family Timematidae; genus Timema; species Timema genevievae. The sequence continues at coordinate 141,622 of CABFWO010001289.1, forward strand.
AAACGTGACCTTGGAATCTAATACTAAACTAGGGGCTTGCGCTCGTAGATTTGTGAGCATTGTCTTTCTTCATTCTTAGGGGGGAAAATCTTGATACAAGTTGAAAATGTGCAAATATTTGCTGCTCTATTGGAATCAATAGCTCTGTGAAGAGAAGCGTACTATCCACTTTGGTGGGCACTCAGACTGAATGCCAAGCAAGCTCATGGTGGTTTGCCTCTGATAAGGTCAGGGCTCAAATCCTGGTCAAGTGTATTGAGGGTGGTTTTTTCTAAATGTTTTCCCACGTTCTGTCCATGCAAGTGTAACTACACTCCCTTTAAATTCCACCTCCCTCACCCCTACTCAATTACTGAAATTAATTGTATATAGACTGGATGGGTAGTAAGACACGCCCAAAGTATACAATTCGAACATTCTTAAGATGTCATACATAAAATTGTTTCTTGCTAAAAGAGTTGCTCCAATTTGGGTTGTAACTAGAAAAAGAAAAGAAAAAGAAAAAAGATGACGGCAGGCCCCCGTATCCCGCACTGCCGTGTGTGAGAGCCGACTCTACTACTGCTCTCTCCACATGTGCAACTCATTATTTATTTACCAATTTTGTTTATTTTTGTTTCAAATTAAAGCTAATGTTTAGTACTTGAAACCACAATTCAAAACTTTAGACACATATGAGCCGTAATATATTTTTATTAACTTTTCCTTAAATGTTAGGTTAATAATTATGGCTTCCAAACCACAACTATCAAACATTTCATATTTTACATACAATACAAGAGTACCATAAACTTTATTTTTTGTAGTTTATGCAATAAGAAATATTTATGATTTGTTAAAATACATTAACTGCTGGTGTGCTTGTCCTTAAGCCACTTGTAGCAAATTATCATATTTTTATACTTATGTTGTGCAATATGAGCTTTATTTAAAAAATATAAGATGGTATTTTGATTGATAATCAGTCATTAAAAAGCTAGAGTTGGTCTGATCAGCCATTTTGACAATCCCAATCATTTGTTGCCGATCCCTAATGTGGATAATTTTATTTATTTTATTTTCAATTTACAAAATATATGTGGTATAAACACATTTATGTTTTAATTGAAACAATTTTTTTTCTCTCTCTTTGATAACATTTTAATTTATTTGAAATTTTAATAAACAGCCTGAAAAAAATAATAACAAAAACTTAATCAATCACATACTTTGAATTTACTCTGTTGGTTTTAGTCCAATTCAATTCTCCAACATGTACAGCACCTTAGCTCAGTTGTGAGTATATCTCTCTACTGAGCTCTGGGTCCCGGGTTTGATTCTTGGAATAGCCGAAAAATTTATCATTGGTGAAATGTGGGTTTCCCCTTTCACGGCCTGGGGCTGTTTGTTAGGTCTCTTCTAGATTTAAGCTGTTATATGAGATGTGTGCCGATAAAATAAATATAGGCCTGAATGAAAAAATAAATCTCCAACATACTCTATTTAAACTAATTTTGGAACTACTATAGTACATAAATTTCCAGCATATTTACTTTGAATGTTAACCTTAAAAGTAATTTAACTCTGAATGTCTTAGCTTGTTCATGGCCAAGTTTAGTTCTTGGATAAGTGAGAAAAGTTTCTTAAAAAGCATTAATTCATTGAATTATTTAAAAGTGAATGCATATCAACTTTTAGAATGTTAAAATTGTGAGAGTAAACAAAAGCTAAAACATTGAAAGTAAAAAACTGATTTTTCACATAAGTAGAGAAACTTTAAACTTGTAATAACTCAAAATAGGTAACTTTGGAACCAGACAATAAGGTGCGGCAGAAGGGAGCGTGAGTAATTTTACAGTTTTTATAGCATTAATATTTTTTGGGCAAAATAAATCAAATATTTTTCCCAGTAGCAACATATAGTTTAGTTTTCTGCACATGCTAATATCAACACATCTTGAATATATGTCAAGGGTGTCCTGGAATTTCGTCAAAACTTTTTAAATAAATAGAAAAGGTTTTGACCCAATTCCAGGATAGCCTTAACAGATATTCAAGATCTTTTGATATTAGCATGTGCAGAAAACTAAACTCTACGTTGCTACTGGGAAAAATATTTGATTTATTTTGGCCAAAAAATTTCAGTTCTATAAAAACTGTAAACATTCTTGCACTCCCTTCGGCCGCACCATAATGTGTGTTTGCTATAGGTGGCTTAAGCACATGGATACCAACCGTTAATGTAGTCTAACAAATCTTAATTTAAAAAAAATTCATAAACTATAAAAATCACAATTTTTTTCCCCAAAAAAGTTTATTTTACTCAAATTGTATTGTATTTAGAATATGAAAAGTTTGAGAGTTGTTGTTTGGAAGTCATAATTAACCTGAGATTTGCGGAAAAGATAGTAAAAATAACATTAAAATAAATCTATGATATCATGGATCATATGTATGTGTCTAAGGGTTTTTAATTGTGGTTTAAAGTACTTAACATAAGCTTTCAAATAAAATATTTTAATTTTAACAGTACTACAGCTTTACATGACAAGCTTTTTTGTATTTCAAATAGTTGCGAAGATATTATAAAAATTGGAAATTTCTGCTTATGTATATAGACTTATGTATATACCCTCACAAGTAATTTTCATGAGAAAATGAGATGTGCAATTTTGTTTTTAATGTTGAACCGCACCTATTTACAAAATTTAATCAAAACTGTTAGAGCGTATTTTGAGAAAATTGATTCTTTTTCTCTTTGCCCTTCAGTTAACTACCCTCAATTTTAGGATTGGATGCATCTAATTCCAAAAATTCCTCAAGGAAACCTTATGAAAACCTTAGATTGAAAGTTGTAACCCTATTGGTAAAATGGTTTCGGCTATGGCCGAGATATAGACAGAAGGCATCGCGAAAACCACTTAGTCAACAAATGTGTGAATCAGTGGTACCATAATTAGTTTTTAAGTACCTTTAATGCAATTTGGAAATAAATTAAGTTTCTTTTGAACACCAGGCCAGTAGTCCATTGTATCACTTGTGTGAATGTGGTAACTAAAATATGTTTTTCAGGAGATTCCTACAGCTATGAGGGTCCTAAAGTAATATTTTGCAGAAGTCTTTATCAATAATGTCATAAATTGATGTTTTGTTGCAGACTTGAAGCAATACTGTGAAACCAGATTGGTGTTTTGATGCAAACCTTTTCACCAGTATTTGAAATGCAAAGTTGTGTGAGATTCAAATTGATATTTTGTTTCAGACTCCCAACGGCAATGTGGAAGCCAAGGTGATGTGTTTCTTTAGGCGGCGAGACTTGCCCAACCCTCTCATTATGTTAGCCGACAAACACCAAAGTAAGTAGGCCTACACTTTGTTGTTTTAGACAAACAATTTTACTTCTCTGGTTCTAACCTAATTCTATTTAGTTAAAAAATGTTATTATCTTATTGTTTAAATTACAGTATTAGCATGAGCCAACTTAATTTTAAACATGTGAAATAAAATAATATATTATAGCTGTGTGCGAAAATCACTTTTGCAAGTGTAAAATGAAGTTGAACTGAAACTTTTTAACTGTAAATGAAAGTAAGAGATTGGTTAAGGTTACTTTTTATTTGAATGGGTGTTGACCTAGATAACTGTGGGGGAGGGTTGTTAAGGACCCTTGACCCTGTCGAGTGCAAGTCTAAAACATATTTTGTGGGAGGGTGAAAGGCGTGGTGTGGCTTCACAACCGACGAAAGTATCTTTCCACGCCAACAAGAACAGATGGATCACAGAGACTGTAGATGGCGCTAGCTACCGGACAGGTCATGCAGAAAAATCTTACGTTTGGAAATATCAATTTTCTTGAGAAAGAGTGGAGTGTTTATGTTAATATTTTCAACACCCCTTCTAAGGTAATGTATCGATGTTTATTAATTGTTACATTTTCTTATTTTTTGTTATGAAGCTGGCAGTTTTCTATTGAAAAATGTAAATTTTATAGATATTTGATCACTGTTAAAATGATAGAGGAGGTGTGTATATAAAAAGTATAACTTAATCAACATGCTTTTATATTTTTAAACAAATCGTTTCTGAAAATAAAATTGCAAAACAATATTTTTTTTTTTTAAGATAACCGTTTGTTCCCATGGCTCTGCATTTAAACGCCAAATGAAAAGGCCCAATCACCTTAAGGGTGCGGTCTTATTTAAGGAAAATATCTCCATGCAGCTATATTTCTTATTGGAATGAGTTCTGAACCGGCAAAACCTCTAAAACAACCTCAAATACCAAATAATGTTATTTTGTTAGCCTGTTAAAAGTTCACTTTATTTGCCAAGCTAGTCATTATTATTTTTCAAAACTATAATACTAATAATGTAAGATTTTGAATCCTATAGGGACATGTAAATACCTCTCACCTCACCTCACCTCACCTTGGTATAAACCATGTTTTGAAATAACAAACCACCAAATAATGCAGGATGTCTGGACAACTGAAACATATCTCAGTGCGGCCACCCTTAATCATAAAGTGTAAAAAGTTTTGAAGTAAGCTTTGAAATCTTAATTTCAATTTCAATAAAGATACCATAAAGCATTATACGTTTCAAATCGGAAACATAACTTTCAGTTTGGAAACATTTGGTTGTGAAACTTAATGACATTGTTTTGCACCTCTTATCAAAGATAGCCATTTGAAATAGGGTGCTTTTGCTCTGTTCAAGTTATATGCTAGTAAAAATTGGCACTTTTACTGGATCATTTTATTTTAACGCAGCGGACTGTGGTGAATAGTGCTTTTTTACACAATAGTCTAAATATACATTTGTAATATTTCACTTACCAATTTTCAAAAAATAATTGGTTGTTAAGTAACAATATTTATTGACTAAAATCACATTTTCACTATTTGAACAATTTAAATTTGTAAAATTATTCACATTATTACACAAATAATTAATTAAAACATTTTTAGCGTGCCAGCATGTGGCTGGCGTGTTAGGGCCTACTATATAAATTATTTTCAGAAAATTTTGTCTGAATTATCTAAAGTCTGAGTTTTCAGGAGTTGACTGTGTATCAAAAATGGTTACTCTATTATTTGCTGCAAATTACAAGAGAATACATTGATAAATAATTAATTTTTAATGTTATTGTTTTTAGGTTTCTTTGTTAAACAATCTTTTAATCCTTTTATATTAATCCTTCTTTATAGCTTCCCAGTTCTTAATCCCCAGTATTATTTACCTATAACTTGTGTATTTTAAAGCTTACACAATATTTAAATAAAAAAGAAAGTAAGTGGAAATAACAGATAGAGAAGTGACTTGAACTGTCTGTATACATACTAATGGTATAAAATCATAGAAATAAGAAAACTTTCTGACCATGAGTGCTAGATGGTGAACGTTATCCTTTTCCTTGGTATCACGGTACAAACAATCAGGCGACTGGCAGCTAGCGCATTGCATCATGGGTAATGGGTGGCTCTACATTCGACACTCTCATGTTGTTATGATGCATGGAAAATTCAAACTAAAATATTTTTGTGAATTTATGACCATCTATTGAAAATTCGCGACTTTTCAGGGACTTTCATGACCTCTTTTTTTGCAATTAGTAACTTTTTCATGACATTTGTGACCCAATAGACACCCTGCTGACTCAACTGTGCAGAAAAATATACCCACACTTGCTAGAAATATAGTGTCAACTAGACAATTTTTATGAAAATTAATTTTTCTTTCCAGTAATATAATTTTACATGTATGTTTTATATATATAGGTATAGTGTTTAAAAACCCAATATTGAGATGCAAGATGAATTAGATGATACAAATCCATTGCTCCCTTCAATCAGTTATTCTCATTATGTAATAATACTTCTTTCATATTTAATTCATCACTTTTCACAAGTAGATGTAATGGCCATCATATTCTCTTCTTCTCTGTCATCATCATCATCATCATCATTAGGTTGCAGCTCAATTTGTTGCGATGATGTGTCACTGTTTTATTTTTTAGTTTTATCTATTTTGGCTTGTTGCAACTGTTTAGTAACTTACAGCTATGAGATAAAGATGTTAACTTGGCTGCTCATTGTATTTTAAAGCTGTTTCTGTTTTTGCTATGAATCAAAGTCACTGTACTGAATGTTCTTTCTGTGGCAGCTAATGTAAGACAGGGGGCCCCAAGGATTCTTATTGTCACATCAGCTAACACACAAGTTCCTCATAAGCCCCTCCACCATAACATCGGGCTTAACTCATTCTCATTCACGCCATCCCAAATGAACTGACACCGCCACAGTCCTTCTTTATCTCTGTAGTCAGCTAAATCTTGTCGAATTTTTACAACCAAGCCCATATGGAGACTTATTTCACATATAAAACTTATTGCGTCAATCAATTCTGTTGCTTTCAATTTGTTGCCTTGTGCAGCTGGATTCAAAAGATCGGCTGCCAGATGGATTTGGCCAGCTCCAAATTTTTTCCGTTCTGTAAATTTTATCAAAAGCTTTTTCTCTTCAGCTTTTTGGAGTGGGGATACAGGAATTTTTTTATTTAAGGTTTATTTTAACTTGTTAAATTTTAAATATACTTTGTGAATCTGGGGAGTGTTTGATTTCATCACAATTATCATGGCTACAATGGGATTAAAGATGTTATGTCAGCTATGATGTTAGTTATTTTAATAAGGCTTTTATGATTTTGGTAAGTGTAAAAAAGGTAAATAATACTAAACATAATTTTAATATTACTTGAAAAGTTTATTAGTTTTACATGCTAGGCTTAAAAGAGTTAGGCCCCTAGTTGATATACTTCTCTGATTGTATTAAACTATAAAGATTTATTTTAGTGTAGATTTTTTTAATGCGACACCATCCAAAAGTTGCTTTTGTCAATTAGTTTTTTTCCACTTCTGGGTATTTATAATTTTTGAAATTTAAAAAAAAATTAAGTTATTATAAGGTTATTTATAGTATTACTATGGTCAAAACAAATGATTATACATCCAAAAAATTACTTGAAGCTGTAAATACCCTAATTTTGGGTATTTACCTGGACCACATCACTAATTCAGGCATAGCTAGTTGCTCTGAACCCCCTATCTCATTCAGAAGTGCCTCTCAACTGGTCTAAGAGTCATGGGTTTAATTCTCACCAGGTTAATAAAATGTATTAGGGAAAAATTCTGTGTGTTCTCTTTCACCCAATGGTATGTTAATATCTGAAGATCTTCAACACTCATTTAGTCTGATTTGCTGACAAAGGGTTGAGGCTCATATATATCAGCTGTATGCACTGCGGGTGTTTTTTCCTAAATAGTTTCCCACTCTCCATCCAAAACACTAATGCTGGTATGTTTTCTTTGAATCCTTTTATTTCCATCCCTAATAAATTAGTGTAATTAAATGCATGTAACCTGGCTATTAAGACACATGGAGCTGCTGTCTAACTTTTCACATGAATCAGTCGCACTATTTACTGCTGATGAGGTTTTATTCCAACCTTGTCATCAGTTTCAGGAGAAAAGATTCAACGTACGTTACCCATACCTACAAATAATATTTAAAAATTGAATCTTTTATAGATCCGATAATGAGCAATTAGCAAGAAAATTAAGTACACAACTTTAATTGGATAAGAAATGTGATGAAGTTTGGTTTACTGTGAATTCTTCACTTGACTACAGCAAAATTGATATTAGTTTAGTAGTTTTTTAACTTTAAAATGATTAGTTTTAGATTTTATTTAAAAATATATATATAATGGTAAAACTGTTTCACTGGTCTCATTTCCTCAGTTTTCTAAAGTTGAATACATCACACCACTGTGTGACATCTGGTTCAGGATGTATGAACTTCCTACGTTAGGGGCTATCCGTGGGCTTTTAAGAGACTCAATTTATTTTTTCTTGAACACACGGACAAAGGCTCAAAGGTTTGGCAGAGGTGAGGGAGGTCTTGGTTTGAATTCCAACCAGTTTGACTGGGGGTGGTTTTCCTAAATTGTTCCCCACGCAAATGCGAGTATACTTATTATAAATTATACCTTCATCTCTATCCCATAAGATTAAATATTTAATTTGCCTATACAGCTAGTAAAATATGATGCACAATTGTAGTAGTATTTTTTTACTGTGTTTACCTACTCATTCACGGTCTTTAGGTATATATTTTAACTAAACTATTGAGGTAAGAATGAGGACGATATGACTTTTAGAGGTCTGAAATGTAACCAACCGTGTCTGTTTGGAAGAACTGAACTACATCCAGCTGGAATTCAAACCCTGACATAACCGGAAGGCTAGGCTAAATTATGATCTTGACATTTAAATTGTGTCTCCACGGGTGCAGGTTTTGATGTTGTAAATGTTCATCTTCAGGTCAAGGCTGTAACCATTTGAATTTGGAGGGAGGGATTTCTTCTCTCACTTGTGGTGGCTTGTGTTGACGTTTCTTAACAGGAGATAACAGGAATTTAAAAAAATTAACCAATCCCTTCTTTTTAAGACATTTAAAGTTTTTAAAAACCTAGATATGCTATTGGCTGTAGAAAATGAACATTAGAAGAATTCATTAATTGACTGATAATGAATTTTTAAAAAACTATGCAGGGAAGGGATTTTTAACTGCTTCCCCCTTGATAAGGCACTAATTCTGCTCACACCATGCTAATTACTCACTACGACTCCTAGGTGATCCTTCAAGTGTTGGTTTTAACTCATTGAAGCCGCTTCATGTAAAATGGAGACAGAACGAATGACTAACTTAGTACTATCAGGATGTCTAGTAAAATTAAAAACCTGGAGTTCTCAGGGAATTTCTTTTTGCATGGAAAATCTAGAAATTCTCGGGTAATTTTGGGGTGACTCAGGAAATATTTTAAATATCCAACATTTAAGTGATTTTTTCATGTGATTGTTTACCTTGTTTAAATATACACACCAACTTTTGGAAATACGGGAAATTTGATACATCTCCAAATGAAAAGTACTACATTTGGAACATGCAGAGATAGGTTTGTACAAGCCGGTTATGGTTTACTGATGCATGCAAGCATATGTGATTTGTATGTAGAAATGAAGAATAGTGTTGTTTTTAAATTATTAATTAAAGTATGTTAAAGTGTTGGAAGTATTTAACTTTACGAAAGTTTATTCACCAACCTATGAACTTAATGTGTATTTCAATTTTACTTTTGGCCTACATTAAGAAAGATGTTTATGAATTTTTATAGATAACATAGTTAGGAATATACAAACCCTGGGAAACAGATTTTTTCTAGTTCTGAATGTTTGGAGAAAGTCAGTTACAAGTTTTATTGATGATTTTTTATGTCTCTGATCACAAAGCAGATTAAAAATTTTCTTAAATTTGGAATAATTTTAATTTTTTACTAAATTAATTACCTAGGTTCAATCCTTTTTAGAAAAAAAAATGATCTAAAATTAAAATTCCAAGTCCAGGTACTTTTTAATTAAAATAGGTTTAAGAACAAAAATATAGGATTTCTTAAGCCCGAAAAATTAAAAAATAATAATTAAAAATTGTGTGAAATAACCTGAAATTCTAAGGCACTTAGGGGATTTCTCTTGCTCTAAGATTAAGTAGAAGCCCCGGATTATCTATCCGTGGACGCAGACTGGCGCAAATTGTTCACCCCCCCCCCCTCCCCGCTCATTCATCCATTAGTAACCATAACACACACACACACACTTTGAAAAGAAACCGGACGACTTTGCGCCAATGGACCGATTGAAATTAATGATTGAGATCCTTAACTACGATCTCTTACTTCTAATAAGTTCCTAGTAGTAATGATAGGTATTCATAGGCGTTTGTTTCCTTTGGCTAATTCTAAGTTTTGGCATATCCTTAGTAATCCTAGTTTTCTAATTACCCTGGGTAATCCTGGTTTTCTGTTTATCCTATGTTCTCTTAGTTTCCTATTACTCCTATGTAATCCTTGTTTTCTATAGCTCCTGTGTAATCCTAGATCTCTATTCTAGTAATTCCAGGTCTTTATTTATCCTAGGAAAAATTAGTTATCCATATATCATGGGTAATCCGAGGTATATTTATCTCCTGAGTCATCACATTTTTCTATAGCTCGTGGGTGTGCCTAGGTCTCTTTTTCCGCTAGGTAATCCTGGGTCTTTATTTCTCCTGGGTAATCCTAGCTTTACATTTTTACTGGGCAATCCTAGCTTGGTATTTCCCCTGTGTAATTCTTGTTTTCTATTTCACCTAGGTAATCCCTACTTTACATTTATCCTGGGTAATCTTAGTTTACATTTATCCTGGGTGATCCTAGTTTACATTTACCTGGGCTAAGAAAACGACTCCACTGACCGAGATAGCGACCCGTGTGTTGAGGTTTTGGATCAGAAGCAACCAAGGAAATCATCTGGGATAAGAACTCTTTGTGTTGAGGGTGTGGAGGAGACATAACCTTTAGCTCATCTAGGTAGCTGACAGCTAGCAGAAAGTTCTTTATTGCATAGATTGGCTGAAAGTCACTAATGTCAACCTATTTGGAAATAATTCATACTTGTTTAGTAATACTATACTATCAACAAAAAGTGTTATCAAAAGATTTTAATAGCACTTCGAGTCAATATTTTCAATAAAGAACCTGCTAGCTGTCACCCACACTCTCACTGTAGATGATCTATAGGGAGATGATTCAACATGCCAAGATAGTAACCTGTGTCTTGAGGGTTTGGACCAGAAGTAACATAGAAATATATCTGCACAGGCCAGGATAGTTACCTGTGTCTTGAGGGTTTGGACCAGAAGTAACATAGAAAGATATCTGCACAGGCCAGGATAAGTTACCTGTGTCTTGGTTTGGACCAGAAGTAACATAGTAAGACTGCATGGGTCAGGATAGTTACCTGTGTCTTGAGATCAGAAGTAACTAACTTGGGAGGATGACTGCACCAACCTTAATAGGAACATCTTCCTGAAGGATCCTGAGTTTGAACCCCGGTATCTTAAAGTCGACGCCTAGGATGGGGGTGGTGAAGAGCGGTGCCCAGCATCCCGTGGTGTGTGTGGGGGGAATACATCTGTGTGTGTGGGTCTGTTATCGATTAGACAAGAGCTTCTCATGCACACACAGTAAATTGCGAGACAGAGAAAGACAGCAGACGAGTGGGAGTGGGGGGAAGGGTGTTTGCCGGTAGCAACCCTCTTTCTATACCCTCGTTCCAACTCGACTCTACAACGCTGAAACACTCGCGTTTGTTTAAAAAAATGATTTATTTATACATTACCTCTAACTATCGTCTGATGACCGACAGGTTTAAGGTCATTGTTAGCACACTTTGCTCTTACTTGGGAAGACCGGGTTTTGAGCCTTACGTGATACGATGCACAAGTAAGCTTAAGACATTTTTCCAACTGATCTGAACGCATCAATGCTTAATCCTCCTCAAAGTAGGACACTTATCACTTGGTAAACTGTAATATCTCCATTGCCACCGTGGACTAACCAACTATCTCACTTCGTGGAACTGAATTGGCATTCGCCTAAGAGTACTGTACGGCTATTATTATTATCATTATCATTACCGCGTCTTACTAACCGCTCGGGTTGTACGCACATACGCTAATGTGTATTGTTAGGGTGATTGTGAGATGAAATTGAGGACCTACAGTCTAACGTGGGATCCGAACCACGGTGGAGGCCTGGCATTCCACGCATTCACAAGTTGTGATTAATACACGTCTTGTCAGAGGTGAAAGGTAGGGTTTGGCAATCAGATAAATCTGTGTCAGGACCGAGGAGTGAACCTCGGACCCCCAGCACAAAAGTCTGACACCTTACCCCTAGACCACCAGGTCACCTTACTGTGTAATTAAACTATCACGGTGCATCCAATCGAGATATGAACTCCACCCCCCAAGGATTGCAGAAAAACGATCTTAACGCGGTAACTTTGCTAGATCCGAGTAGGTAGTCGCAAGTTTTAAGACGTTCCTATCGTTACAACTGTATTGAGGGGGAGATTGGGGTTCGAACCACGGTCTGCTGTACTAAGGGTGGTTTAAAACTAACCGGCTTTCTACTTTCCCTCTAAATATTACCGTATTCACCTCCACCCCGCTAGAGTATCCACGTGTAATACTACTTGTCCAGGCTATCCGTATGTGTACTAATTACGCTAATGTGCTAGGGATGAGAAAGGTTGAGTTTAGAGGGAAAACTACCCTCAGTACACCCAACTGGGAAGTCTAGTCTCTTGCGAGAGTAACACCTGCAACTGGAGATGTGGCAGATGTGAAATAGACAATGACTAGTGAGTCAAATAAAAATATGTATTTAAAAAGGTCATGATTGCAAAGTTTTAGTACAGTGGTCTTATTTGGCTTTTGGGATTAAAAACGTTGGACCACCCTTCCTTAGACCATGCGACCACCGGAGCAGTTTTCATGATAGTTCCCCATAGTTGTTGACAAGATGTCGGCCTCTGACGGAGTCCTCGATGCTACAACCCGGACTGTTCCGTCAAGAGAAGCCACAACCACCATTCCACACTTTACCCTTTCTGAACACACATCAGCGAACTATTTACTGTGATCTGCATAGTCACACTAACGGTTGTATGGATGAAGGATATATTGTTTTAGAGCTAATGTACCTGCATTTGCTTGGATGAGAGAGCTGGAAACCACTTAGAATGAGGAAACAACCACACTACTACACCCGGCCGTGATTAAAACCCCGACCTCCACCATAACCGGCAAACCGGACACGACACAAGACTTGTGCCAATCTCCGCGTGCCCACAGGTGAAGGGTTGCACTGGGGGCCACGTTGTTTAAGGCGGCAGGCTCGTGATGGGCTGGATTGACTGTAACTGGGAAGTGAGGCTTGAATCGAGGCCGGGCGACAGAGGGGGTGATTTTCCCAAATGCAAGTTATCACTGTTTGTCTCCATCCCCTTCACACTAATGTCGGTGCATTTATTTTAGCTATCCTGCTCATATCTACCACTTGCATTACGGTGTCATTAACGCGGGATTTACTACCCTCACACTAACACCCTCTTCGGTGGCGCTACTCTTGCACAATAATGGAAACACTTTGAATTTTTTAAATTAGACAGAGCATATTATTAACTTCACAATACACTGGACACTGTTAGCACAGCCTACAAAATTGGCCGTTAGCAGTTCGACCAACTTGACTGAAAATAACAGAAATTCCCTTGCCCAGTGCAATGTTTCCATTAATTTGCACAACACTCTACTATACTGCCGATGACTGGGATGTTGTAGTTCGATCCCGGTCGGATATACTGAGTTTTTTTTTGTCTTAATGGTTTCTCTCCACGCAAACGTGGATACACTTTTTATAAATTCAGCCTTACTCATACTTAACACATTAGCATAATTAGTACATACGCGTACAACAGGCGCAGTCCTAAAAGAAATAAAAAATACATCATATGAGCAACCCGCAATACCAAACTGATCGTTCGCTAGACTTGCGTTTCGTCGCCTTACTCGTCTATTTGTACGGGGGTTGAATATACCGAGCTAATGTTCTATTATTGGCTGGATACGTTCACAAGCTTATATCAAAACAAGGCTCATTAACTTGCTCAAGTCCGCCAGCTTAGCTCAGTCGGTATCGTGTCTGTCTACTGAGCTAAGGATTCCAGGTTCGATTCCTGGCATGGCCGAAAAATGTATTCTTGGTTAATTAATGTGGGTTCACCCTTAAATAGTGATGAATTAACTGCTGTTGTGTCTGTTTCAGATTTAAGTTAGTGTATAAATCGTGTGCTGATATAATCAGTCATTTCAGATAGTCCACGTTAAATACCTCAAATAAATTAAATGAAATAAAACAAACTAACATAACATAGGGTAGCACTGATAAACAAATCGGGACTGATTGTGTAGGCCATTCTAATCACTCAGCCACGGGGGAGCGAGAAGCCGAAACGAACATATCCAAGTTCAAATCTAGTCTGGAAGCGATTCATTTTTACTGGAGTTGAAAGCGGAGTGCTTTAAGGCACTTGATCACAGCGCGCGCGAACTGTCACGTAACTCCTCCCTCCCCGTGTTGTATTTAACGTTGTTTTTTTTTAGAAAGGGCCCAATTTTTTTAGCATTTTTGTGATCGCTTATTAGCGGAAACTGCGCCTCTGCCGGCGCACAGGAGGTATGGGTGCCATTCATGTTTTTTCTGAATGGTGCATGCTCGTAAAAATGCAACCCCTCCCCCGTGACCTGTTGATTCCTCCCGGTATCGCTTAGGGCACGCCAGCTTCATGAGACCACAAAATCCACCGCTATTGATTTATCGCGTTTCATCTCGTCAAGTGACGGGGCCACCGACGTCGGGCCTTGAGGAGTGTCGCTGTTTTCAAGGGTCCTACTTCAACCCCAAGGGATGATTAAAACAACTAAGACTTTTTTTTTACCCCTTTCAGTGGCCACAATTGACTAGACTGGTTAAGGTGGGTAGATCGAGGTTCGATCCCTGTCGGGTGTACTGAGGGTGATCTTTCCTCAAAGGTTTTTCACTCCACCCTAGTGATGGGCACAATCGAGTAATTCTAAGAATCGAATAACTACTCGATTCTCTTTAAAAAGAATCGAGTAATCGAGTAAAATTACTCGAGTAATTTTTAGCAAATCATCTACTCGAATCGTCCCGTGGCAATCGGTTGGACAACATTACTCGGGAGTCTTGCAATGGAATTCGATACTAATAACAAGTCCACAATCTCTTCCTGTAGTGGGCAGTCGACACTGACAGTGACCTCCACCCCCTTATTTTCAGTTTTCACGTTGCATGTACAGTCAATACGAAAGTATGCGTTTTAAGAAATGTCTCACAAATAAAAATGGTTTTGTGCTCTTTTTAATAAAATAAACTTTTCTTTAAACGTTCATGTTAAAAAATTGATAATAATTGTACCTTTTTAAAAGTGAAAACAATTGGTTTTTTGTTTTGTATCTTACTCTTAATTAGTTTCAATTTATAAATAATCATATTTTACTAAGGAGAAATTAAAATAATTAAGAAAGACAATATCTAGTTTCGTCAATGCGATTGTGAAAATAAGACTGCCGAGGTGCCGAGTAAAAAGAATCGAGTAACTTTCATCGAGTACTTTTGAAAAGAATCGGAAATGTGATACGCTTAGCTAGTAGCATGCTTTTCGATTGTGTACTTTACATCTGCGAGTAATTTGTATTGAGAATGCATGTGCAACTCTTAAACCATAAAGGGTCATTTTTGCGTGGCAGCAGAAACTGTTGATGAAAAATGAGCTCTAAGGGAATATACCTTTTAAATGGAAATAGCGTGGTAAACAGTCTAGCCAATAAGGTCGATTCTTACTTATCTGGTAAGAAAAGAGAAAATAAAAGAATAACACGGTCCGAGTAAAGTTACTCGAGTAATCCCGGAAGAATCGAGTACTCCCGATTACACAACACAATCGAGTTACTCGATTATTTTTACTCGATTGTGCCCATCACTACTCCACCCCCACGCAAAAGCGGGTACACTTCCTCTCAATTCAACCTTACTCATCCCTAACACATCAGTGTGATTATAACGTAAACATATAACTCTAACGGGTAGTAAGGCGCAGTGGATTTTTTCTCTGCGTCTTACTACCCGTCCTGGCTGAAGGTATTAAATTACACCAAATGAGATATGGCTGAGGAAGGTAGAATTTAGAGGAAATATACCCATATTTGGAGGAAGGAGAGTAAAAAACACCTCAGTACGCCAGTGTGGGATTCGAGCCCCGACTTCCCCCGTCACCGGGTGAAATAGACATTCCCTCCGCGTCCCCATCCGATGAGACTTAGAGCTTGATTCACACGCTCGCCGAAAAATAGAAAGCAGAATCTGTGCAGTAATTCGCACACTTCTTTTTAAGTTAACCCATGATGCATTGCAACGCTTTAAAACGGCTGATTATCAACATATATTATTTCATTGTTGATAAACATATATTTTGGATAATTCTCTCGATGGTTGTTTACAAATTATAACGCTGTGTCGTGGCACAATCCAGTACATCGATACACACGCTTTACAGTAACGGATTATTTCAAATCTCCTCACAACGGACAACGAAGCTGTCTGCTAACTTATAGCTCTACAGCGCATGCGCATTGATTTGAGATGGTTGGTTCTCCTGTGCCTAACATCTCGAGCAGATCGGACAAAGTAGAGAATAGTTGAACTTCAGCAGAACAGCTCGCGCTGATTAAGCGGAAATCTTGTGATTGGCTTAGAGAGCGTCACGTGACCACGTTTCTTTTCTGCGCCAGTTTTTCGGCGAACTTGTGAATCCACAGTAAGGAAGACACCATAGTGTTTCTGGGTGTTCATAGGTGGATGTTAAAGTTATCTAGCTTGTAAGTCGTCTACTCATATTTGTTTGAATCTCTATCTTCAAACGGAGTGCTAAGAGCCACGCTTTTATTGTTGGGAGGTAGTACAGCAAGAGGAGTCTACATTAGAAAAAATAAAATCGATACCAGTGAAACTTTTATTCCTTATTTAATAAATACGAAAAAAACCCACCTATATCACTGATCTCAATACGGGCGGAAAGCTCAAAGAGGCATTAAAAAAAACAAGTCGACCATGTACATAACCAAAGGCCTAGAGGCCTACTGACAACAATATCTTGGCTAGGGTGTGGATGTGGCGAGTAGAACATTCATTAGAATCCGCCTACAAAGAGAATAGAAAACAACTTTCGTAAAGAAAACTTAAAAATAATATTATTACGTTTAAAAACGTTTATTGGCGATTTAGTCTAAGGGATTCGGCATCAAGTGTAATTTTTAAAGAACATGGACTACTATGACATCCCATGAGAAAAACAACACCAAACCTAACCTTTTCACCAGTAATTCAGTCTATTGCAAGTCTGCATATCTGTCTGCCTTAGGGGCGGCCAGACTGAGCGAGCGTGCGAGCGACTAAAATATAAAATAGAACACATTGGTTGTAATGAGAGGTGGCCAGACTGAGCGAGCGCGCGAGCGACGAAAATATAAAATAGAACACATTGGTTGTAATGAGAGGTGGCCAGACTGGAGCGAGCGACTGAGCGCGCACACTTGAAAGATAGAACTGGTTCTATTTTTCAAGCGCGCGCGCTCGACCCGGTACAGTATAGTTTACAGGCGCTAGGCAATATTATTGAAAAACTTCTCATTTTGACATTTTTATTATTATCGATAGGTTTAGCACACTTGCTACTAACGGACTAATTTAATTGGTAAGATCATACACCATACCTATATGTATATATATATATATATATATGTTAAACTGATATGTTAAACTACTTCAATATTATCAAAGTAGGCCTTTACAAATAAGAATCACCATTAGCGTGGAGAGAGGATTAGAAAACCACAACAATAAATCACTGAGCCAAGATTCGGAGCCTCCTCGTCAACAACTATCGAGAGCTATCTGCTAATCGCTCGCTCGCTTGTCAGTCTGGCCGAACCCTTTAGGCCGCGTGACCGCTGGTGTGGTTCGCCGTGGGTAGACAGACAACCAGGGTTTGAAGTAGTCTCTTCTAATATATTTTTCCTATGGCCAATCGAGTCAAGGCCAAATTGTCGTGTAAACGTTTCGCAAAGACCTAATAGTAAGACAAACTATTATTTCTAAATCATTTAAATCAAAAAATGACACCTTGATATGGGTATCGAACTCGGGAAATTTGGACTCTTATGCCAATGTTATAACCACTGAGCTATCCAGGAGTCGTCCCGTATCCAGGGTAATTTTTCCATAATTTTAAGGCAGAGTCTATGATGTACTTGCAGAAATCGTCAGATACATATAAGTGATCAATAAGTTCACGAGATATCAGATAACGCAGCCACCTTGGACTCAGGAGGGTTTTATGCTGCTAATAGTACAAAGACAATTGAAAAATGACACCTAGACACGGGAATCGAACCCGGGACCTTTGGTGCTCTAACCACCGAGTTATTTTTAATCATTGAAGAATGACCCCTGGATAGCTCAATGGTTAAAGCATTGGTATACTAGGCCAAAGGTCCCGGGTTTGATTCCCTTGTCCAGGTTTCATTTTTCAATTTAAAGAATATGATATTTAGATGCGTCTATAAACTTAATTAATAGATATAATAGTTGGCTAATTAGTCCGTTATTATTAATTTGCAAAGATTAATTTTCTCCGGATAGAATATAAAAACTATTTTCTTTGTTCTCGAACATCTTAAATTGTTTTTACTTTTATATACTTTGCTTAGAATAAGCACTACGTTCCCGTCGAAAACAGTGATTTTATGTACAAGGGAAAAGCCAGTGGGCTGCATTCCACAAGATGACTGTAATTTAAGTAAAAATAGGCTATTTAGTAAATTTGTGAGTTAAATAGTTTCTTCCTTATCGAGTAATGGCCGTATGTTGTAAAGGGGTTATTTTTATTTATAAACTTTGAAGTCGCTTAAAATGTGTGACTGTAGTGTTGCCTGGGTTAGTTAAAAAAACAAACCAAGATGAAATTCGATTTTATGCACTGTGTACATTTGGAGAGAAAAAATCAATCACCTAGAAAACTAACATTTTTGATCGAGGAACCTCGAAATTTCAGGTAAATTCAAAGTTCAGTATTAGTGGTGATCCTGTTAATGTTTAGAGAATGGAGGGGCTAGACATGACCCCGTGGCGGGTACTTTGTACATTTAACACTAGCAACTAACAAGAACTCATCCAAGATAACAGGGTGAGGAGGGAGTGTAATGATAGTTTTGGCGATATGAAAGGGAACAGGATGGTAATGAATTCTAAGGAAATGTTTAGAGGTCTTGAAAGGAGGCAAAACCTCTGTGTGGGAAAACTCGACTTTGCAATTTGACCAGGGCATGAACCCTGGTCTCCCAGGTAATCGGCACAAGCGCGCTATCGCACACCTAACTGTTGGTAATAATAGATAATGAGCGCGCATGTGTTTCCTCTGATTGTCGGTGCAGACTGTGACTAGCGTGTCGACCAACAGTCGAGCCTGGCTAGGTTGAGACTGGTTACTGTCAGGAAATATTTGTGTCTTCATTTGTCAACAGCGAAATTGGGATCATTTTAATTTTAAAATAGTTATCAGCCGAGAGGGACGCCTTAGATCATGCGGCCACCGAGGCGGGTACATACATATAACCCGAACGGATAATGAAACACGGTGACTTTTTTTTTAAAGAACTCAATTTAAGATAGTAAAATTGTTTCACTAGTTTCAAATCCACTGTTTTGTAAAGTAGAATATAGAAAACCTCACCATGTTATATCGTCTGGTTCGAGTTGTGTTGCCTGGACCTAAACTAGATGTTTTATGAGGCGAGGCGGGCTCATCAAGTTTCTATAAAAATGTGCATTTCTTCTGGAAAACAGATGAAATTGTGTGATAAGCAATTAGGGGCAACCCTGCGTGGATTACATATCGACCATTTACCTTTATTTGATTGATGTCTGTTAAAACAGCAACAGCGGAGGGAAGTTTCTTCCACCATTTCACCGACGGGCGGTAAATTTAGCTGGAAGTTTGTGGGATGTTTGCCAACAGACCTCTATTACGTAATTATTATCCTCGAGGAATATTGTGTGATTCGACTGCTGCGCGACCAAAGTGTCCAAACTAAAGAGATTTGAGCAAAGAAAAAATTGATTCGAGATTAGTTTTTTTAACTTACCAAGTTTTGGATTAGAATTTATTTTAGAGCTCTAATACTGCTTATTGGTGGTTCAGAACCAATTATAGAAGGAACTTAACAACCAGACCCCAGACCAGTAATTCAACACTTAACTAAACGTATGGATGTTATAATTAACGCCTTATATCAAAATACATTATCATATAATGGCTATATGTATTCTATTAAATCTATATTTCCTCTTAAATTCACAATTTTTTACAATATTCGAACTCAGGATTCAGGATTCGTAGGTAAAATAAAGATTAGGATTCGTAAAACTATAGATTTGGTCCAAATCTAGTTTATAACTATGCTGCCACGCACCTGGAAAACCGGTAGGTATTACAACATGAAATAGGTTGTGAATGGAAAACAAAATTAAAACGTAAGGAATTTCACTAAAAAAACTAATATAAATACTATATTATTTGTGAATTTGGAATATATAGCCTCACGCTTTAAATGGTATACTTTTGTATGGAAGTAAGCCGAGTTCTAAGCACGCTGATTGCAATACGTGTCCCCTTCCCCCCCTTCCCCCTTTACTTCCCCTTCGTACCCAAAACATTGGTTGGCGCACATATTTCCCGATTAAGTTCAAACCGCCATGCTTTAAACTCCAATTATATCACTTCATCATTTTCGATTTTATTAAGGATGACATTTAACGTGTCTACTTCAATATGAGTAATCTAGAAAAAATAAAAATAAATTCTTCTGGAAAACACGGGGCTTTGTATTAAGAATTTAGTGGCAACCCTGTATAAGCTATGTGGGGAAGATAATTTGAATAAAGCTCACATATTCGACCTAAAATAATTTCTTCATTCCTCACAAAATATGGAATAATAATAGCAGTTATTCATTTCAAAGTGTTTTTATTGAAATAAACCAGTAAGCCCCTGCTACAGACTCCGTGGTTCGTATAAATTGTATTCATATCCTTAAGCACGTGACCGTGCCAACCAATAATATAGTGAGAGACTTTGTAATAACACGATTTGAACTATCAAATATATAATTAGCAACGGATCTTTTCACTGCCATTAGTGCTTTTATTTAGATGCGCGAGCACATATTTATTTAACGGTGATCGACAGTCCCTATAAACTAGTATTTAGAATGTTTAAGTTGACCATCTTCTACGGAGTACGAACCTGGATAAGGATACAGATCAGGAGTTTGTAGACAGACTATTCTGGTACTGTTTACGGATACCGAGTCTGTAGATAAGCCTTTAAAGAGCTAACGAGACAAACTACACGTTTTATCATCACACCCGCCTCGGTGGCATAGTTGGCTAACGCGCTAGATTCGTGTTGAGCTAGACTGCTGAGGACGGGGAGCTCAAGGTTCGAATCACGCTCGGGTAACTGGGGGTGGTTTTCCTCTTAATGGTTTTCCACTCTTCCTCCACGCAAATGTGGGTTCACTTCCTTTGTATTCAACCCTCCCAATTCCTAGCCCATTAGTGTAAATAGTACATAAGCGTATAACCCGAACTGGTAGTAAGACCACGTGCTAAGTATTATTATTATTATTATATCATCAGAAATGTCACAATCTGGAGCTATTCTTGGAATACATCTCCAGAATATCTTAAAAGTACCATCAGGAGCGATTCTTCTTTAACCTATTCGTGTCCCTCAAACTCTTCATGGTGTGCCATCGCTCAGTTTTTTCCCGCCAATCATATTTGAGACATCTTTAAATACAAACAACTGATTTTAAATTGGGGGGAGAAGGGAACGCGAAATCAGTGTCAGTAATTTTTCAGATGTTATTACTAACAACATTTAGACCAAAATAAACAAAATATTGCTTCAGTAGAAACGTGTCAGCAATAAGTGTTTATTTCGTATCATGGCACATCACATGTCAGCAATCATTGTTTGTTACGTATCAGCGCACATAGTCAGCAATCATTGTTACGTATCCGCGGTCAGTATATTCTTAGTTCCGGTCCCGCTCTTGACCGCAGCGTGAGTTACCCATGTTTTCTCCCGAGGGGCTGTTGGGTAAAAACTGTAGACGTGAGATGGTTGGGGAGGGGGTTGAACATGGCATTGCAGTGAGTGTACTGTACATGTACTAGGTGTGTGTGTGTGTGTGTGTGTGTGTGTGTGTGAAGGGGGGAGAGCCAGGTATCGATCGTCAGCAAGATGGATCCCCCCCTTCCTCTTTTCCTTCCTTCTTCAGGACGGAAACAAACCGGCCACGGTCGCCCGTGTGTCGGGGATCGAATCTCGGCCCTCCTACAATCAACACAAACATTTCTCAATAATGCTCCCTTTTCTTAGTTCACCTAAATGTTATATTATAGTGGTAGAACTGTAGAGTTGAACACCTTAGTTCAGTTGGTAGCGCGTCTGTCGTGCCAGAGGCCTAAAAAGAGGAATTTGGGTAAAAATGGAGGCAATTGGTGAATCTTCTGGGATATGTTTATTAGGTCCCATGGAACACAAACATTGGTGATAGCCAGCCACCTGGGAATCGTAGCTATCCAATATGGTGGTCATTTAAAATGGCCACCAGAGTAAAATTTTTAAAGCTTTAATATCTCGAGAATGGCCTTTTTAATACAAATTTTTTCGACAATCATTTTTCACACATCTTTTTTTGTTTTTTAAAAAGATTAGGAAAGCAATTTCTTTTGCAATTTTCTGTTCTATATTTAGGCCTATAGCTCGGAAAATGTTCAAAATTTGATTTTTTCCCTGTGCTATAGTGAAATATTCCTTGTTTATGAACTTTCCAACGGTACCATATAAAGCCCACTTACGATTAAGCATAATTTGATAGCAGCCCTAAAACTTCCAATCTTTTCCTGGAATTTTTTTAGCTTGTCCTGGAAATTCCTTTGTCTCCCCCCTCACCCCCTTTTTTTTCTAAACAGGTCAGTAAATCTGTATGAAACAGGAGTAATACGGGAGGAGGAAACAGGAATAAGCCAGTAGATGAAATTCTCAAGATATATGAAGAAATTCATAAAGTTTGAATCCTTTAAATTATTTATCAAACTACTGAATCATTCATTAATGTAAAACTACAATAGGTTGTATTATTGTCATTTTTATAAATCTTGTTTTTGTTTTGTAATTTACATGCACAATATGAACAGTGAAAGTTGGGGTATTTAACGTGCACTTTCTAAACAGACTGAATACATCTGCACATGACTTATAAACTAACTTATATATAGAACAGACACAACATCCAACATCCATTCATCACTGTGAAAGGATAAACCAACATTTCACCAATGATGATTTGCAAGTGAGTTTATGTTGTGTTTTAATTATTTGAATGACTTATTACGTCAAAGGATACATTAAAAATAATAAACTAAATCAAACACTTGCTTATTGTTATTTTTAATTACAAATTTTAATTAAAATATACATAACCACCCGTAACTATGGGAATGCATTGAAAAGGAATACGTCTCATCAGATTTGCTGGTAGTGGGAGTATCTTGGTTTGAAGCCGGGGAAAGTGTACCGAGGTCATTTTATTCTTTAAGTGGTTTGTCATTCTTCCTCCGCGCAACTTATACCTTCATCCTGCAAAGCCCCTCATTGCGAATATGTGGATAGCCCGGACGGGTCGTCAAGGAACAATCGTGTGGTTAGGTTATTAAATACAACTGAAAATGTATTGAGCGAGAGTAGTTTTGTATCGCTCGACTCCACAAGCCGCAAGGGAGTGTTGAGTGAAGTGTTGTGTGACACCGTGACCAGGGGAGTGTTGAGTGAAGTTTTGTGTGACACCGTGACCAGGAGAGTGTTGTGTGACACCGTGACCAGGGGAGTGTTGAGTGAAGTGTTGTGTGACACCGTGACCAGGGGAGTAGTTGAGTGAAGTGTTGTGTGACGCCGTGACCAGGGGAGTGTTGTGTGACACCGTGACCAGGGGAGTGTTGTGTGACACCGTGACCAGGGGAGTATTGAGTGAAGTGTTGTGTGACACCGTGACCAGGGGAGTGTTGTGTGACACCGTGACCAGGGGAGTATTGAGTGAAGTAGTGGTAGGAACTTGCGTGAACATTGAATTGAGCACAAACTTGGGCACACTCGCAGGGATGAGTCGGATTAGGGGGTATTTCTAATCACGGGGGAAGTCGAGGTTAGCACTGGGGGTGGTATAACACGTGTGATTTATGACTTTGGTTTTTTCTCATCCTCTTTCCCCACTAATGCGGTTGTATTTTCTCTAAGTTAACCTCCTAATTAGGTCGTTAACTACACTGTTTGTTTGTGAGCTACATACACGTTACACTACCCGTCCAGGACATCCCAAAATGTAAACTAATGAGGTAAAGGATAAGGAAGGTGTAAATTAGAGGAAATGTACCCGAATTTGTGGGGATGTAGATTTAAAAATAATAAAAGGGAAACTTATCCCCGACTGAGATTCGAAACCTGACCTCCCTCGTCACTGGCAAACCAGAGCAAACTATCCTGGCTTTTAAACCTAGAGTTCACTGATGCTTGTATGTTATATGATGCTACATATTCATATTTAAAATCATTAAATGGACAACTTTCATGTTTCCCAGCAAAAAGTCACACAATTAAATATTTAATCAAAGTGATAAAAAAGTATATCACTATCTGGGTGAAACTCGACTCTTCCACTGTTATTGTTCTGCGGGAGAAAGTAAACACATCAACTGGTCTACCCTCCGACACATCAACTCGGCCACACAAACTTGGATTGTTCAGTGTAAAAGCGTACTAAGTACATACTGTATACCATAAACACCCCTCTCCCCGCACATTACTGGTAACACAGTTGGTCGTCAAAATATTGAATGTTACATTCAGTCATTTCACATGCATTGTATTTAAATCAAGTGGTTAGGTTAGGTTAGGTTAGGTTAGGTTAGGTTAGGTTAGGTTAGTTAGAGTCGTAATTACTTAGTACGCTTTTACACTGAACAATCCAAGTTTGGGTGGCCTAGTTGATGTGTCGGAGGGTAGACCAGTTGATGTGTTTACTTTCTCCCGCAGAACAATAACAGTGGAAGAGTCGAGTTACAGCCCACTATCTCAAACAGTTATTTTTGTTATTCCATATTATGTAGGCTACACTAAAAAATAAAGTTTTAATCGTTCGTTATATTATAGCTTATTATTTGTACCCGCTTGGGTCCCAGACACATTGTGATGCTGGGAAACTATTAAAATACAACTCATTACTGTAACAGAGACTGAGAGAACTGCTAACTGTTGCCAAAAAGAGTTCATTCCTGCTTTTCATTCAGGAAATCGCTCTATTAAAGGAAGGATTGCAACATTAATTAAAATAGTAAACTTCTCACTGAACTCTTGGGTATATCCACTTCAGTGGCTGCATGGTTTAAACTGCCGGTGACGGGGAGATCGAGGTTCGAATCTCGGTCGTGTGTACTGAGGGTGGTTTTCCAAAATGATTTTTCTCGCAAATGCGGTTACACTTACTCCAAATATAACCTTCATCTCTAAAACTTTTAGCTTAGCTAGTACATAAGCGTATAATCCGTAAGGATAGTAAGACGCGGTGTTAAAAAAAACTTTCTTTGAAACATCAAAAAATAAACTGGATGGTATTATTTGTCGTGTGCGTATATAATTAAGGTTCGGATAGTAATATATATATATATATATATATATATATATATATACACGAGTATATATAACTTAATTGTTGCAGAAAAGTGGGCCATGAGTTTGCGAACTCTGCCTTGGCCCGTGTGACCACTGATAAGGCAACCCTGGTGTTGAATGTAGGTTCAAAATAAAGAAATAAAACACTCAAATTCAAAATTTAAGAAAAAAAACTATCACCACGACAAATTTAAGAAGTTTTGTTCATCTTCGAAGATCCATTAATTTCTCAATACATACATTACTAGCTATACGCTTCAATGTTCGTATGGTCTTTGGCGTCATTCTAACAATGTATTGGAATGCTGGGGATGCACTGAGGTGTTTTTTCCTAGAAAGTTTTTTACCTTCACATAAATGCGAGTACACTTCCTCAAAAAATTTACCTTTCTCATTTCACGCTTTTGTTGTAAATATTCGTATAATTCGGCCGAGTAGGACTGGATACAAACACAATAAACCTGATATTAGAGGTTCTTGTCCTTTTCGCAAAGTTTATAAGATTCCATTTCCATTGCACTCGGTGTGATCTGCTCTGAACCGTCGCGTTGTCGGCTCTTTTACCCCTATCCCCTTCCCATCCCTCCTGTCGGTCCCTCTCAAGCCAGCCCGAGGTTTGCATGTGTGTCCCTCCGCCGCGACAAATAATCCTTGCTGCTTGCTTGCTTGTTTGTTGAAGGGCGGGGAGAGCGCTGCGGGTTCCCGCCACTGCCGGCCCCATGGCTGAGTGGTCAGGGGAAGGGACAATAGGTTTGGGGAACCCTGGTTCCATTGTCCCCGTGGCTGGTGGACCCTGGTTCCATCTTCCCTTTGGCTGGGTGACTACGTGTTTGGGGGACCCTGGTTCCATCTTCCCTTTGGCTGGGTGACTACGTGTTTGGGGGACCCTGGTTCCATCTTCCCTTTGGCTGGGTGACTACGTGTTTGGGCAACCCTGGTTCCATCTTCCCTTTGGCTGGGTGACTACGTGTTTGGGCAACCCTGGTTCCATGTTCCCTTTGGCTGGGTGACTACGTGTTTGGGGGACCCTGGTTCCATCGTCCCCTTGGCTGGGTGACTACGTGTTTGGGGGACCCTGGTTCCATCGTCCCCTTGGCTGGGTGACTACGTGTTTGGGCAACCCTGGTTCCATGTTCCCTTTGGCTGGGTGACTACGTGTTTGGGCAACCCTGGTTCCATCGTCCCCTTGGCTGGGTGACTACGTGTTTGGGGGACCCTGGTTCCATCGTCCCCTTGGCTGGGTGACTACGTGTTTGGGGGACCCTGGTTCCATCGTCCCCTTGGCTGGGTGACTACGTGTTTGGGCAACCCTGGTTCCATGTTCCCTTTGGCTGGGTGACTACGTGTTTGGGCAACCCTGGTTCCATCTTCCCTTTGGCTGGGTGACTACGTGTTTGGGGGACCCTGGTTCCATCGTCCCCTTGGCTGGGTGACTACGTGTTTGGGGGACCCTGGTTCCATCGTCCCCTTGGCTGGGTGACTACGTGTTTGGGGGACCCTGGTTCCATCTTCCCTTTGGCTGGGTGACTACGTGTTTGGGGGACCCTGGTTCCATCGTCCCCGTGGCTGGGTGACTACGTGTTTGGGGGACCCTGGTTATATCGTCCCCGTGATTGAGTGACCATGGAGGCCGTAACTTTATAAACCCGGGACCTTAAGCTCACAACAAACATTCAAACGAGTGAGTTCAGTCTGATTTGCTTTGTAGCCGTTGATGTGTAATAAGTGCTGTACTACTGATAAGTTGCGTTCAACATTGATATTACTTAACTATTATATTTAGCTTACAGGTATCTATAAGCCATTTATCAAAAGCGACATTTACCGATAGCAATACTTGACTTTTGAATGTATGAAAGTAGTTTTAGTAACTTTCATGTTCTTCATAATACACACATAGGAAGGACTTGAACTTACATTTAGAAAAGTTTCTAGATCTAAATTTATATATTCATACGTGAAGTCATACGAGTTGCAGCTGTTACTTATGATAGATATTATCAATACCTATAAAATAACACTAATACTATAGTAAAATGAAATAAATCAAACTATTTTACTCTGAACAGAATTAGTGAAGATTGGAAGATCAAAATGATATTCAGGTTACGCATGTAGCCGTATCAAGTATAATATTTGTAAATTAATAAATGACACTTGACACGGGAATTAAACCCGGGTCCCTTGACTTAGCGCGCCACACGTCCATCAAGCACTGCCTTAAGATATGAGTGAAAAATAACCATGAACCCGCTTCAGTGGCCACAAAGTCTAAGGCGATACTTTTGTAATAGAAAGATTAGGCTGACGAAGACAGGTAAATCGGGGTTCGATCCCGGTCGGATGTACCGAGTGTGGTTTTCTAAATGTTTTCCCACACTCCCTCCACGAACATACGGGTACACTTCCTCTAAATCAACCTTTATAATCCCTAACTCATTAGTGTAATTAGTGCATAGGCGTAAAACCTGAATGGATAGTAGGACGTGGTGCAAATAAAAAATACCCTGAGCACGGGATGGTAATTGATAAAGCATTGACTCGCTATGCTAAGACGCCTGAGCTAGATTCCTGTGTCTAGTTTTCATTTTAAAATTTACGAATATAGTAAAATTATATTAATTTTGGCCGCAGAAAAAGTTTGTGTTTTCTAAAAAGGTTCTTTTTACCAGAATCTTAGTATTATATCCAGATCTACATTGAAGTAGATAGATGGCTACTTGAGACCTTGTTATTGCGAGGGTCAGTACTTGTCGGACTGGTGGGCTGGCTGGTTTGATTTGGGCCGCCGCAACTACTTTCAACTAAAACTAAGCTATCCATTCAATTCAAAACTATATTTTTACTAAACTCATGGTGGCTACAGACAGGGAAAACAGGGAAAACCTGGAAAAGTCAGGGAATTTTTGAATGACAGGGAAACCAGGGAAATGTTAGGGAATTTAAATAAAAATAAGGAAAAGTCAGGGAATTTAAAAATATATCTAAAAATCCCATTAATTTCACAACTAAACAATAAAACAAAAGTTAGTAATACCTAAATAAAATAACATTTTAATTTTAAAAATAACTAATAAAACTGTTTATGTTTAGTAGATACAAACTTTTTTAATATGTGATCAATAATAAACAAAACAAGTCACATCCACCATTAAAACTAGAAAAAAGTAGTCAGGGAAAATTAAAAAATGTTGCCTGGAAAACCTGGAAATGTCAGGGAATTTCGTAAATTATGTTTTGTAGCCACCCTGTAAACTTTAATCAAAATTACCCAGGAGTAAGCCCAAGGGTTCCCAATTAAAAAAACAAACCAGATGGCACTAAATGTGGTTTCTTGTTGTTTATAAACAATTTCTCAAGCCAAACGTATAAAAAAAATTTAGTGAATACTAACTGTTAATAGCTTTGTAATCTACACAAATAGCGGGCGAAGGAAAAGTTTACGAATATTATATCAAACATAAAGTCCTAGCTGTTGTCTAACAATTTAGAAGCGTTATTGCTCATTTCAATATAAGTAGAAGCTGATGTTTTAAAGTGGGCTTAAGGTGGAGATGTAAGAGATGCGATAAAAGGCCAGTGTTTTTTGCACAATCACGCCGTTCCCTTATGGTGCTAGATAATAAACTGTGCATATGGCTCAAAAAACAACTCCTTACTTAATCCATCCTCACTAATTTTCTCCAAACTTCCCTATCCTCGCTTACTCCCTTCGCTTCAACAACATCCATACACCGAGTCATACATGCTCTTTTATTATTAAAATGTTTATTGTGTCTCTTTTTCACACATTCGTCAGCAACATTTAGCCCCATTTTACATGGCCAACCCCTTCCTTTTGATCCACACACTCTACCTCCATATATTTGTTATGTCCCTTGATCCACACTCATCTTCTCAACATACACAAATCAACACATTGGCAAACCGCACTCCTTCAGCACCCATTCATTACTGACTTTGTCCATATGAGTTTCTCCACATACATTTCTTAGATATCTCATTCCAACTGCATTCACCTTGATCTTGTGTTTCTCCTGACAAACCCACACTTCACATCCATAAAACAATGTTGGTGTTAACACTCTTACTGCCATCTTTGCCTCTTTTTATGAAGAGAAAAAGTTATTACCTTCCAGGACACCCTTAACTTTATGTTTGTGCTGAAGTAATATTTGATTTATTTTGACAAAAAAAAAGGGTTACTGTTAAAAACACTGACCTTTTCTCGCGTCCCCCTACATCTCCAGCTTAATAGTAACGTAATCATCAATCATGTATATGAAATAGTCTCAGTTTTAAATTAGTAAATACTTCACTTCACCACTGAAACATATCTTCATTGGTATCTGGCGATTATATTGTAAGGCCTGGCCGCTTGGAACCTCATCCCTGTATACAATCGCCTTTAGATATTGACTATGGTGTTACTTGGTACACTTTTCATAAAGAGGGAAGTAGGAAATAGGTTTTCTACACAGAACAAAAGCTAGTCTAATTGAGAATCACCTGATTCGATAGTCAAATGCTCTTTGAATAGACTGGATTACCGATGCCGGGGTGAATTATTCGTTATACTCACTCGATCAGTGTAAATGCGCGGATAGTCCGGGAGGGCAGTACTACGCGGTGAACTAAAGTGGCCAGTTCTAATCGAAATGCGACTGCGAGTGGACGAGAAAACACCCCGGTGGTATTCCAACCACTAACTCCTTGTCGAGGGATGACCATGTTTTTACGACCAATCGGCCACCTGTTGTCACCACGGCAGTGGGCGAGCGTTCTTGAGGCATTAGACTCGTGTAGCATTGGTCACCGTTAATTGCACTGGTATTTCTTCACGCGTTACCCCACTAGATCACATCCCCTCTCCCCTCTCGTGGCCACATGGTCTAAAGCGTTACTATCTGAGTATACTAAACTGCCGATGACGACGAGATTGAAGTTCGAATCTCGGTTGGGTGTACTAAGGTTATTTCCAAAATGTTTCTCCATTCTCCCTACAAGCAAATGTTGGTGCACTTTCTCTAAATATAAACTTCCTACTCACTTAAACTATAGGTGTAATTAATACATAAGCGTATAACCCGAACGGGTAGTAATAAGTGGTGCTAAAACACTTTATTGATCTTACAAATACTAATGATAAATAGCTGTTGCAGTTTTTTATTGTGCTCTGAACACCTACAGAGCTTAGAAGATGGTAGTGAACATCTACAGAGCTTAGAAGATGGTAGTGAACACCTACAGAGCTTAGAAGATGGTAGTGAACACCTACAGAGCTTAGAAGATGGTAGTGAACACCTACAGAGCTTAGAAGATGGTAGTGAACACCTACAGAGCTTAGAAGATGGTAGTGAACACCTACAGAGCTTAGAAGATGGTAGTG
>CABFWO010001289.1:174269-188084 GCA_902155825.1 Timema genevievae
ACACCCTGAGGCTCTCACACAGTTCTCCGGAGAGTACTGTCATTGCACACAACCCATGTGGTTGAAGAGACACCCTGAGGCTCTCACACAGTTCTCCTGAGAGTACTGTCATTGCACACAACCCGTGTGGTTGAAGAGACACCCTGAGGCTCTCACACAGTTCTCCGGAGAGTACTGTCATTGCACACAACCCGTGTGGTTGAAGAGACACCCTGAGGCTCTCACACAGTTCTCCTGAGAGTACTGTCATTGCACACAACCCGTGTGGTTGAATCGTTTTCTATTACTATTAGTTTTTGCTCGCAGCGTTGGTTGTAGGCTGTAAGGCGCCTTTCTTCCAATATACTGGGTTTACGGCTACACGGGATATCGGGATTCGAATCCCTGTTGGGTGTATTGAGACGTTCCTTCCCTAAATAGTTTCCCACACTCCCTTATCACAAATGCGCGTCACTTCCTCTTAGTTCTACCTTTTCCGTCCCTGCCCCAGTTTTGTAAATATGCGGGTGGATAAAATTAGTAAAACTCGGTGCACGAATCCATTCCCTTTCAGTTATATTTCGCGAAAGATTACAACTCATAATGGTATGTGACTTATAGCGTCGTTACTTGAGTTAATTGTCTCTAGCTTCTCGTGAAACTCATGAACATAAGACCCCATCTTGTCACAGTTCGGCAACATTTGCTCAGGAAGGACCATTCTGCGAGATTTTTGGTGACTCTCTCTCGCTCGCAGACATCCCGTATTCCCATCCTTTCCCTGGCTTAGCTTGTTGCTATGGTTACCGCGCCACTCCGGGGATCTGTTGATTGATTAATAAGGGCACAAGTTCTCAGCTAGGCTGATCCCCAATATTTGCATTGGAAGCAACAGAGTTTCGGATTCGTCACGCAAGGGAGGGTAGGACGTTCAAGTATTACTTCCAGCGGGGCCGGACGCGGCGTTCAGAACGTCTTTCTTTGTCCGACAACTTTGCTCGTTTGGTCACGGGTTTGATTCCCGGCATCGGTGAAATTCACACTGATGAATAAAACTAAAATGCCTGGGCACTGGGTCTGAGTTGTTGTCTCTATTCACGGATTTCAATTATTTTTTGCACCACATATTACTACCCGTCCATGCTGTCCGCATATTTACACTAATGAAATATTGATGGAAGTAGAAGGAATTTAGAGGAAATATGTACGAACCTGTGCTATGTATCGGGAAGAGTGTACAACCACTTAGGGTGCACCAGTAGGGATTAAAACCGGGACGTCACTGGAAAAATAGACTAGCCGGGGAGACAGAGCTGATAGCTTAGTCACCTTTCCCGTTGATGCCGGCAAGAATTTATAAGTCTTGTGCATCTACATAATGTTTCAAGAGGGTGGGAGGTTATTTAGGTCCTAATAATAAAAACAATAAAAAACATTTAATATTCTTCACATTTTGTTAGTAATAAATAACACTTCAAAGCTACTTTATATAGAAACGTAACACTAGTAATTAATTAGTGGTTGATATAAACTAGATTTATATCTACATATCTCTATTTGACATCCTCTCTTTGAGCCCTGAGCGTCAGGAATGGCACGGACCTACAAATGAATACGATACCTGCAGACAAGCGAATGCTGGTTCATTTATTCTTCTTAGTTGAAGGCTATGATGTATTACCAACCTTTCTTACAGAGTCCCGGTGCGCCCTGGCAACCTATGTAAACAAACAGTGCAGACAGCTACACGAACAAGAGGAAACACATTTTTATAACATAGACAGATTTTGTTTCTTGATATTATTTTACCAAATTAGTAGTGTTATTTTATGGGTGCCATTTATAGGAAATGTACCCACATTTGCGTAAATGGAAAATTTAAAACCATCCAGGCAAAACTACTCTAAATACCCGCGGTCAGAATTCGAACCGCAACCTTCCAGTCACTTACAATCCAATCTATTACGAGAGTGACACGGGACACCTAGTGGAATTCGAACACCGATGCGGGTGAAAAATCCACTTTTGTCATGTTGTCTCCACGATCACTTCCATCTCTTCGAGACAAGCAGGACGGGAACACCCTATACCCTCTGCTGCCTATTTGACGAGATTATATTGCCATGCGATCTATGATTTGTTTGCGAGTACATTTTCAAGGAAAGAAAAAAAAAGTGTTAATGTCCTCGTCTCAACAAAGAAGGGCTAAAAGCTTCACGGGATATACCTATTATTGTTGGTGGTTTTGAGTAAGGGGCGATTGTCAACGATTTGCAACCCTTGTTGGATTATACGTCGGTGCCGTCTTTTGATATTATACTATGTGGCCTATCAGGTTGATGTAAATTCCACCCCGAAGATTTAACTAGCCCAAGCTCCTGTGTAAATTCCGTCCCGTCATTAAAATGTTTTTAAAAATAATTGATCTTTAAAGACTATGTTCAGAAGGGGTGGGTGGATTCGTCCGCGCGGAAATTGGTAGCTGTTCAAACATAGCGGAATTCGTGCGGAATATAAAAAGAAATTTAAATAAAACATCGTTAATATTTACAGAACCAAAACCTTGACATTTATAGTACGGATAGTACAGAGGGTCGGATAGTCGCGGGCCTACTGTTCTTATATAATATAAATATCTGTAATAAATAGCAAACCTACCAAGTACGTTATATTTTTCCAATGAATCCTCAGTGTCGGTCGGCGAATAGTTCCACCAATTCTGTCCAAGCTAGTTTTTTTTTATCTTGTTGGAATATTCTTCACACTCCCATGTCCCATATGGCAGGCCTTTTCTCCACTTCGCCAACATAAAGTTTTGTATCGAAATGCTCCATAATTCACTCCTCTGCCTACGTCCAAACCGCGGTCAACTAAAAGCTCTCATTGAAATTCATAGAACTTGAGCCGCGCGGTATCGAGTCTCTGGCGGTCGGTCAGCGGAGACCGCACCTTCCGCCTCGTATGAACAAATGTATGGAGCTCAATACAACTCGATACCGCGCGGACGGATCCGCCCCGTCTGAACAAGCTCTAAACATGTTTCGCGATCGAGCTATACCGAGCTGATCGAGCGTATATAAAATACGAAACAAGAGAGAGAAAAAATTAAACTATGCTTTGAAGATATCATTCACTCATTTTAATAATTTCCAAAGAAATTGAAGGGAGCAATGGAAAAAGAGAAGTTATAAGCTGATAAAATGAATGAGTATGATAATGAGGAAAATATCTCAATGTTTGATTTTGCCAAAGAGGTGTCGTCTAAATTTTTACCTGTATAATTATTTTCTCGGCGACTATATATGTTCAAAAACGAATATAAATTGTGACATTGTTTAGAGTTTTTAAATTAAATGTTTATGTTCGCTAAGACATTTTCCCCCGTGAAATTGAGGTTCATAATTAACAAATCATAACGTAGAATCAGTCATCGAAGAATTATGTAAACAATACAAATAATAGTTTCTACACTACGTTATTGAAATTATTATTTTTTGTAGGTTTGATCTATAAAATAGTGTCGAAAAATTTGGTCATGTTGGATTAAATGTTTAAAATGTAACAAAATGGCTTTCATTATTATATATTAATTAGTCTGTTATAATTTACTATATTCATTATTCTTTATCTAAAGAAGGATTAGAGAGGGTGCAATGATTGCACCACCAATGTACCATTGACTTTACGAAGTTTACACGAGAGCTAAATAAATATAACGGATTTCACATACAAAATGTAAACGGGATGGAATCAACCAAAACTGGGCCTATCACTCGCCCACGTTGATGGTATGATGAATAATCTATTTGGTACCCCGTGTGCTATGGTCGTATGTATAGAGATATATTCGGACATCAAACACCCCCCCCCCCTCCCCCATTTGACTTGAACCGCTTGTTATTAATTGTATACTAGGGGATTGGTTGACTACCGAGACTAGACTGTTAGCATCTTCGCTGGAGCAAGTTTTAGTCTACCATCCTAACAACATACTAATAACAACGTATACAACCCTTGGTGTCGTATGATATATGGTGTAAGGCAATTTTGAAATCTTAGTGCCAGATTCTCAATCGATTTGTTTCGGTTTTTCTTTACGTGGACATTGGGGAAGATTTGCTTATCTCTTTATTAAGAACGCTGATGCATATTCTTAAAAGATACTCCTTTTTTATTTTAGCATCTTGTCCTTGTTAGGGCTATAGGCCTACACATATGTGCTAGTAATAACTACGCTAATGTTAGTGATAAGGAAAGTTGAACTAAGAGGAAGTAAACCAACATTTACGTGGAGGTAAAGTGGGAAACTATGTAGGATGAACCATCCTCCAATATACCCGACCGGGATTCTAACCCTGGTCTTTCCCATCGTCGGCAGTCCAGTATATTGCAAGGGTGACGCCATAGACTATTCAAACACCGAAGCGGATCTTGCCTTCCACGCTCCTATTATATTTGACCTGTTAATTTAGAATGCATAATATATACCAGCGCAAATTAATATTGAGCCTAAGAAACTTGGTAAGGGAATTGTCACACACACTTTCTATACATTAGGCTAAAACCCAGTCTTGAACCTTGGTCTCCAATGTGTGTGGGGCCCGAGGGCCAACCACTGCTTCCCAGCGGTCGACGACCCGGGGCACTGAACCTCGGTTCTTTCACAACGCCATTTTATTTAGTCTCAACGTCCGCTCTAGCGCCACCATCGGAACATGAAGCACCCTTATCATCAGGCTTATTCCAGTCCACAGAAATAACCTTGTAGCAAGGGCCTGGCAGTCCTAGACGTTAGACTCACATGGGACTTGCTCGCCGTTAGTGGAATGAGTACACGCTCCACGCTAATACGGGTTCACTTCCTCAAACCTACTTTTCTCATTCCGCGTCTTACTATCAGTTCGTTTTGATAACACTAATGGGATAGGTAGGAGGAAGGTATGCCTTAGAGGAAATGTACCCGAATCTGCGAGAAAAGAGAGGGGTAAATAATTTAAGGAAAACCATCCAGGGCACATAAACTATTTCTTGAACTCCGACCTCCTCGTTACCGGCAAACCAGACATTTAGATCGTGGGTCCTACCAGTTAGATTAATTATTTAATTAGCGCTGTTTTAAATATATCAACCAAATACG
This sequence comes from Timema genevievae, assembly GCA_902155825.1. NCBI lineage: Eukaryota > Metazoa > Arthropoda > Insecta > Phasmatodea > Timematidae > Timema > Timema genevievae. Next base: position 179,386 of record CABFWO010001289.1, read on the forward strand.
AGGAAAAAGTAAAAATACCACAAACATAATGTTTGTACCCAGCTCAAGTTCTCTCAAGTCCGTGTTTCTTTTCACCGACAATTTAGGTAATTTTTTTAATTGTGTGAAATAAAATATATATATTTAATTTTATTGTAGTAAAAGTTTGATTATATTTTGGTGGTTCCATTCAAAACTCAACCTCGACATGTTAAACTAATGTTTTCCGACATCTAACTTTGTTGTCTCATTGGAAACATCTCTCTGTCTTTCAGTGGCGTCGTCAGACGAGTCCCCTGTAGCCATGAAACTGAAGAAGATGTGGCTGAAAGCGCCGATATCTGAGGATTGCGACACAAATCTAGGTAAGTGCTCAAATTAACTTCCTCAACTCTACACCAGGGATTAAATCCTTACACAACTCCGTTTTTTACCCGCACAGTTGATCACGCGGGCAAAGGGCTCTTTTTTTTTTAAGGGTGGCTTAAGTTCGAATCTCGGCTGGGGCATAAACCAAGCTGGCTTAGGTCCTGGTGATTCATTTTACAGTATCTTAGATGTATCTTACAAGCTCATAGATAGATAACATTAAAAAAGGTAGTTAAAAATTAAAATATTAAACGATTTCTTACTTTTCCGTGAAAAAATTCCGGTCTACTACTTGTAAACTATACTTTGGTCTTCCCTACCCACGGGTGGACTGGCAGGTTCTAAGTAGCCTGGGAATTTAAACATTCATTCTTCAATACACCACTGAAGCTGTAGGGGGGAGTTGAAGTATTATCCTCCACCTGCTACTTGTGTAGATTACAAAGCTATTAACATTCTAGTTTAGTCTTTTATCACCACGACCTACTACTTGTTCGGAATATACGCATAGCTATACATAATAATTTAAGAATTTGGATCCCCCCCGGCATCAGCAGGCCAGCCTAACACGAGAGTGATGCCTGAGACCATTCTGTATTTTCTAAAAGGTTTTTACTTTCTCCTTAAGAAATTGTTTATAGACAACGCCAAGAAACAACAACATTTAATGCCATCTCATATCTTCCTAAATAATATATTCTGGGCACTCTCAGACTTACTCACTGGAATTTTTTTAAATCTAATAAAACAATCGTTTATGGTTGAATGCAAGGCCGTAGCCAGCCAATAATTTCAGGGGGGGTTTGGTGGGCACATCCCCCAATTGCTGGAGGCTAGGAAAAATTCTAGATGATAAACAGTTCTAGAAGCTATCTGAGGTGTTTTTATGGTAACATAACACCATAACTGCCTAAGGCTAGGAAAAATTCTAATATTAAATACCTCTAGAAGCTCTCTGAAGTGTTTTTTTTTATGGTAACACAGCCTCCTAATTTGTACTTGTGCCTTAATTTTGATATTGTTTGAACCATAAATAAGGCCATATATATTTTGTGCACTAAATTTGGAGGGGGTGGGGGGTTCTTTGAACCCCTAAAGAAAACCTGACTACTGCTTTGGTTGAATGGGTTGCTTTATGTTAGTTCAAAGTAAGGTTGAAACTCGACTCTTCCACTGTTATTGTTCTGCGGGAGAAAGTAAACACATCAACTGGTCTACCCTCCAACACATCAACTCGGCCACACAAACTTGGATTGTTCAGTGCAAAAGCGTACTAAGTACATACTGTATACCATAAACACCCTCGCCCACACCCCAAAATCAAGTAGTAAAATTTCACATTACTGGTATCACAGTTGGTCGTCTAAATATTAAATGTTACATTCAATCATTTTACATGCATTGTACTAAAGTCAAGAAGTTAGGTTAGGTTAGGTTAGGTAAGGTAAGGTAGTCGTAATTACTTAGTACGCTTTTGCACTGAACAATCCAAGTTTGGGTGGCTTAGTTGATGTGTTTACTTTCTTCGGCAGAACAACAGTGAACAGTGAACAGTGAACAATAACAGTGTACGAGTTGAGTAACAGCCCAAAGTAATTGAGGCATCCAAAATCTTACCGTTAGTAGGTAAAACGTGAAGCACAGAAAAACTATAAAAAATCTGTTCAAACAAAAAAAAAGTCTGGTTTTTGAAGTACTCACAGCACAAGCTAATTCATACAGTTTCTAAACAAGATGATGGACCAACTCTTTGTTAGCTGTCATCATCATCATCAACTTTCCAGCTTATGGCCGGGTCAGTTTAAATGCCTCCATCTTCCTCTATCCTTTCACCATTCTTCCTCCTTTAATTTCTTCCACTTTTCTCCTCTTACTTGCATACTTTCTGTTAGTTGCTCTTCCCATCTCTTTCTTAAACTCACTTTCTATCTTTTCCCCTAATACTTCATTTCCATGGTGGTCTATGGCATCCTCATTACTCCTGGGATATTGTGCTACATGTTTGCATGATGTAGTTTTTCTTCTCACTCGTTCATACATAACCTGACACCTTGTCGGGAACTGTTGCAGCAATTTACAACCGACTGTGGTGACTGGTCAGATGAGGTTCCCGTGATCCCAGGAGACAAAGCTAGGAGAGTGAGTGTGTATGGCTCCCGCACTAGTTGTTTGTCCCATAATGTGGTTCTTTATTGTCTACCCAGATGAATGTTCTCGCATTTTATTACAAAACTTCCTTCATCCTGTTGATCACTCTGTTTGAACTAAGTTGGGCAGACATTGCCACGTGCTCGCCTCCAAGTCGCAGTGTATGTGTATTGTGTGTTGTAAGGTGAGCTTGTTGTGTACAGGACTAAAATCGGCAATCCGGTCCCCAGGCGAACGAGTGGGCTGCAAGAGAAAGAGGGGGGGGGGTCTTCTNTTCCTGCGGTGCCGCCCACCGTACCATCTTTGACGAAAACTGTTCCTCTGCTTCCACCACCATTTTGAACCTAACGACAAACTCTCTAGAAGAAACGGGTGGCGTCCTATATTTGTGTTAAGCCCAACTTTGACGAAACACGCTTTATGTTATTGTTGTTACGTGTTGAACCAAGCTGTGTCGTGTTGCCCTCTCGCGAGGAACACTTAGGAAGACTTCATTAGAGAAACTTATGTAGCTACTACGAAATATACGACACATATTTACATAGTCATAGTGTATTAATCACAACTTGTGAATTTGAGGAATGCCAGGCCTCCACCGTGGTTCGGATCCCACGTTAAACTGTAGGTCCTCCATTTCATCTCACAATCACCCTACCATTACACATTAGCGTAAGTGCGTATAACCCGAACAGGTAGTAAGAACGCTGTGCTAATAATAATAATAATACATGGTCATAGTTTTCATCCTTGTTTTGAGAACAGTTACTGTTGCCAACAAAAATAAAATTCCTTTCTTAAAATGATTTTCTGTGTATATAATAAGAATAAGTGTACAGTTCAAAACAATTTGGCAAATTTTAAAACTAATGATTATACCTCTATCTATTGATATACCTCTTCCTTCAAAAAATTGTCTCAAACCCCGATACATGCATCACCCGCTTCGGTGGCCGCATGGTCTAAGGTGCTTCTCCCGCAGTAGACTAGATGCTGATGACGGGGAGAGCATGGTTTGATCCCGGTCGAGTGCACTAAGGATTTTCCTAAATGGTTTCCCGCTCTCTCTCCACGCTAATGTGGGTACACTACTTCTAATATAAACCATCTTCATACCTAACCCATTATCGTAATTAGTACATAAGAGCACAACCTGACTGGGTAGTGAGACAAAAAAAAAACTAGTATCTCTTCTGCACATGTCTGTATGTAAACATAGTTGAAAACTAATACCTTCGCTACTGCCAAATTACGTACAAGTATCTATTAAAACGAGTATTTTTGTTATTAGTCGCCATGATCGCTGTGTGAGCGAGGTCAATATTTCTATTAGCTGCAAGGAGTAATATCGCCGAACCTTCATAAAGATTCCCAGCGGTTTACAAACTTAACTTAGAGTACCACCAAAATAATGATAAGTGTTTTCTTATTTCGGTACATTTTTAATGGTGCCCAGGGATATAATAACAGACTGTCTGAACTTGAATAAATGTTATCATCCCCCCAACCACCGTTTAAATCTGTTTTACTTTTAGCTAAACCAGGTCTGAATATATTTATAGGATTTGATGAGTCCCTCTATTTTTACGACTTTAATTTTTGTGTTTTGTTTGGCATCTCACAGCCTACCACCGGGAATAATAATTGTACGTACCACTGGTATGCACACCACAGTTGGGGAACCTCTAATTTAATGTAGTATTGCATCAACTAAGCCAAATGTTTTCTTGCTCCTAGTTTTATACAGATATAGGAGGAATTTAGTTAGCTTTTCTCACTGGCTACTTTGCATTACTCTATTTATAATTTCTATTAAAGTTTCCCTTTCCGATCATACACTCCCGCCAAACAACACTACACAAGTAGATATGTATTTTATGTACACAGAACCTTACTACCCATCTGGGCTACCCACATATTTAGACCAATGATTAAGAGGCGCATGTCTATACTTATGGTGTAGGGGATGAGTAATTGAGAATGTAAAGAAAACGCCCAAATTTGCGTAAAGAAAGCGTGAAGGACCACTCAAGAAAAAACAGCCTTGGTACACCCGACCGGGAATCAAATACAAACAGACCTCCCCTTCACCGGCATACCTGACTAGACGAGTCCGCGGATTTGGGCTAAAATAATTGAAAAATTATTGTGGGTGCAACTTCAAAGGTAGTTAATGAAAGTAAGTCACATTAAGAAAATAGCAATAGAGTATATGCTGCCTTTCATTTTTATGTTCATTTATCTACTTACTAGCAGCTGACTCTCAATGGCGGTATTTATTAGTAAGTTGATACAACTTTAACGAATAACTACTTAAGGACTTTTTGGTACCGTCATAGATTGTATGTAGACTGATCCTACCTAGTTCAAGGCATGCGAAACACTACACGGCAAAGGCACGTTTTTAATTATGAAATACGTTTAAAAAAAGTATTACACCCACACAGCATTCATTGTACTCTAAATGTCGCGGAGGTGTGTACTGCCCGCCATCTTGTCACAGAGAAAAAGGCGGCTGTTGTCCTCCAAATGTCGTGGAGGTGTGTACTGCCCGGAAAGAGGCCTTAACTCCAGGATCGTGTGCCTTGCGAGAACTTCACGGCGATTTCACGTTTAAATAGCTTTGAAATATGTTCTATTCATACTCTCAAGAGTTGATCACGTTTTATCATCGCATAGTTGTGGTACACATTTTTATATTTGAAATACATTTTTATAAAACTATTAATTTTTTATAAATTAACAAATATATTTTAAACAATTTAATATAAAGCAACAGGGTTGCGAGGGTGAATTTTAATCATCATCAGTTGTGATAGCGTGATTGCGGTTTAAGGGAGGGGAGAGATATATTTGGCACGCAAGCATGGACTTGTCCAGTGCATCCATTCGGGATCGAAGACCAGCCTCAGATCTAAGTCAGCGGATGATGCAGTGCTGTGGGTTTCCTCTCTCCCATGAAGCCTTCTGTACCACCGTGTTGAAGGTATATCCTAGAGATATATTATCAAACCTGTACAGTAAAAATAGTTTCAAATTTTCATAATATAATAAATCGTTCCATTGTCTCGCGAATGCAACTATCAGAAAAGCTACTGGGTCTACTTTCACATAGTAATAAGCTATATCATGTAACCTGCAGCTGTCATTTTAGATATATATATATATATTATAAATACCAAAATAATGATATAGTAAAATGTTATTTGTTAACCTCAGATGTTGAAGGGATGTCTGGCCAGGTACATTGAACCCCTGTAAAGCAGACTGTATTAAGTTGTGTCTGCGGCGCCTGGTTGCTAGGCTGCCCGTATCGCTCCCCGGCGCGCCGGTTTACAGTATAGCGTTCAACCTAACACTACTTGTGAGATTCATTCTGTTTTCTGAAAGATACTATATCAATGTTCATGTATTCACACGCTGGGTCGTGTGGCCTGTTACCTAGCAAGTTCTGATACTAGGGGGGCTTTAATCTCTTATAAACTCAACATGAAGTCAAATAGTTTATATTCTCTGATAGACAAAAACTTTGATATGTCCAAAACTAAATTTCATCATACATGGGTTAATATAGATTATACGAGATAGAATTTTAATTAGATGACCTGGATAACATCCTTCATCAGATTAATGGGCAAACAGCCTTACTCTTTATCTTTAATCTTTATACAGTGCTTCCGGTTGCATATATGTGTGTACATTTCTAAATATTGTGAATAACTTATATATATATCATTGCTACAAGGGCGCACTCAAATTGCGGAATAAAGTATATTTGTCATCCTGTGCACATAAGATTAGTAAACTAACCTAACTTCCATTTTTCATTTTGAACAAAGTCATTATAAATTTAATTTTTACTCTGCAGTTCGTGTACGGGTATTACCAACCTCGGATGAGTTCTTTCGCAATTCGTGTGCATCTTGCTACAATATTGAATGTGAAAGACTTTTAAGTAGCATCAACAAAAATTAAACCATCCAGATTTTTGGGATCAATAATAATAATAATTGTGATCACAGATAATTAAAGATATTAAATTTTTCTCTCTTAAAAATTGTGGAAATTATGTGATCCTCCCAAAAAAGTGTCCGATATGCTAATTATAGTTTATTAATTGGCGGAAACGTTTCAAAATGTAGATCTTGTATAGGCTATGGGATTGACCATTAGTTATTTTTTAGGATTCATTTCAACAGAGAATGAAATGTTTCTAAAGGATTTATTGAGTAGGGTCAGAGAAACTATGCCATCACTAGCCTGTGTTGAAGGATTGTGACAGCTACAAGCAGTGCATGCTGAGTTTTGCAAACAAAAGGGTGAAATTGTGTCATAACCTTTGGGAGAGGGCATTTTTATTACTATTTTCTTTTCTTTTGCACTAATTAGTATATTTGATAATGTGCACCATCTTGTCCATTCATGCCTTTTTGCGGATGACCGACCACTCAATTTATTGCAGTTCTTCTAGAATCCGGTAGACATCCACAAGGCTGAACGGCAAATACAACTTATACAATACGGGGTCTCGTAATTGGCACAGCCTTTCTGCAACAAAAACGACGATCGTTCGTTTCCGCTGAGTTGCTGGTATAAATACATGCTCCAATGTTTTAATGAACACTTTTTAGCACTGCATCTTACTACCCGTCCGGGCTATACGCCTATGTACTAATTACACCAATGTGTTAGGGATTAGGAAGGTTTAATTTATAGGGAGTGCACCCGCATATGCGTGGATGTAAAGTGGAAACCATTTAAGAAACAAACCTCAGTGCACTCGACCGGGGTCTAACCCTGATCTTTGGCAGCCTAGTCTAACACAAGTGTAACGCGCTATACAATGTGGCCACCGAAGCGGGTAATGAATAATGTTGTTTGACCTTAAGTTTCCTTGTAATTTTATTTGATTTTTAACCAACGTGGATCCTACACGTCAAAGATCCGGAAGCGAGGTGTTTTAAAAGCCCCCGATTTGCAGAAAGTCAACCAGTGGTCGTCTGACTGACTTACAGTCAAACTTGATGCGCCACCATAGGGCCTTGGTAAGATCAAAGCTAGATTATGGCAGTTTTGTGTACGACTACGAAGGAGCGTCGGTGTTAAAGATGCTAGATAGTGTGCATCATTCTAGCATCTGACTGTTGCTTTACGTACCAGTTCAGTCGTCGGCATTTGTGTCATCTTTGAGGGTACTGCATGCTTATTATTTAGAAACAGCGTTGTCATTCTTTCCTAAAATATAACCTACGACAAATTACGTAACGCTGGTTCCACCCCACCACCTTACGACATAATTGAAAGCGAGTAGACTTCTGCGGTGATATTCTGTTTTGCGTAATAATGTCGAATCTGCACTGCATGCTATAATTCATTCACAACCTTAGTTTACTTGGATGACAGCTCAAAAAGTTACTAGAAATAGTCCCTACGCCAAAAGCTGACTTCTATCAATTTGGATAACTTTAATGAAAACAGATGGTAAAATATGAATGTGATAGTTAACCACAGTAATTTTGGCCAATATTATTTATATATTTATTTGAGGTCCGGCACAAAGCTTACTTATAGTTTTATTCCACTTAGAAAAAATATTATTCACAACACTTCCACAAAATGTCTCACGAACATGGCTTCAAAATGGTAACCGACGAATTTAAACCATGTGGTTGAACGTGACTGAAACAAATTATTTACAATGATGCACCCACGCAGGGGATAAACATATTTTATTCAGTTAAATATTTCGAAATACGATAAAATAATGTATTATACATATATAAAATGACAAGTATTTTCTCTTTTCCAAGTAAATACGATGCCTGTATTCAAAGATATTAATGTATGCACTATTTTACACATTATAGATAACATTACAAAACAAAGAACAAGTACTTTTAATTATGTGTAAAATATTGTTTCGAATTGTATAGAAAGAAATGATTAAAAGTTATGAAATAGTATGAGAAAACTTAAGTTTACGTTATTTTTAATGTAAAAAATAACAGGTAATTAAAAAACTTAACATTTATAACAAAACAGTGATCTTTTACAAGTGTTGGCAACCCAAAACCCAAACAAATGATTTTTAAACTGTCGTTCAGGTAAAAACCTATCTTGAACCATAGAGAAATGTATACTATAGAGAAGACATCAAAGGTTAAAATATTCAGTAAAGTTTTTTTGGGTGGTTTTTCCACTGAGTC
>CABFWO010001290.1:16540-34425 GCA_902155825.1 Timema genevievae
CGGGGGGGGGGTGATTTTTTTTTTAGGGAAATGCTTCCCCAGTCCCTCCACCACACTGCTCCCTATCGAACAAAGTGGCTGAATGGGGAAGTTTATATCACTAGGGGATTCCCCGAAACTGAAATTGCGGTCAGGGTCAAAACTTAGTTGTCCTAATAATGTGTGATTGGACCTTGTCACCTGACACATTAATAAGCAGCTCTATTTTCTTTCCAATGGCCGCAAGGTTAGAGGGTCTGACTACCTAACGATAGCTAGAGCAAGGTCCAATCCTACCCATAGCAAGTTGAAGTTAGATGGGGTGCATACGTGAATGTTTCACAAAATTGATTAACAGTTACCTTTTAAAACTTAACAACAGCGTAAAGCAAAGACTTAACATCTTGCTATAAGTCTATATGTAATTAGAAATGGTTTTGTAAATAAAATAGTTGGCTTGTAAAAATTGGCGTGCTCTTAGGAAATATTTACAGGTCAGCTGCTTTATTTAGAAGACAAGTTTTAGTCAGTATTGTCGCAGCAACAGAAAGTACACGAACTATTAGAAATAAGTTGGCAACAGTTGCAATTAAATAATAAAACATCAGTTATTAAAAGAATTAAAAAGGAAAAAACTTTGTAGATTTATAAGGTAAACTTAGAAAAAAGGATACAATAGACTTTGATTATGGAATGAAGTATATTAATTTTGTTGTATTTAAGGACCATATTTTAAAGTAATAATTGTTCTTGGGTTCAAGATGTCCTAGAGCACATTGAAAACTTGTTTGGTCTAACTTTTTTTTAGCATACCTACATGGATAACTTGATTTTTTCCGAACTAAGACACATGCTGATATATTTGTCCTATATCTTGTAATAGTTCCTCCATTTTCTATTTAATCACTTGGAGCCGTTTGTTGTACTCGAATAATGCATCTTATTCCATATAAATATATTTATGATATTACATGGCTGTCACTTAACCTCCTTTATCAATTCTTTTACACTAGCACCTTCAGAATATATCGTTTTGTTATCTAAGTTACTTTAAAAAAATCTCACACTAATTTTGAAATAGTAGGTCTATAGCCTAATGAAATGTAGAAAACACCCAATGTAGTGGCACTAATAAAGTATTTGATTTACTTGCAGGGTCTTTTAAAAAAATACTTTTTGATCTACAAGGTTGCCTTTTTTTTTGTAAGGAATATTTGACCGTGAGAGATGCAGTATCTGGTTCTGTCGGTTTGTATGGAGACTTTTAGCCGCGTTTTGGTAGCAAAACGTCGCCCGGAGAATCCCTTGAAGGTTGTCTACATGTCATACCCGCAATGAGATAACGGGATGATAGTAATTATGAAGGTGTAGAGCTTGTCGAAATCTTAAACCTAACTTAAGCCAAATTAATCAGACGATGGTGACCATAGGAATAGTTCCCCTTTCGGGGAAAATACCTAAGCTTCCACCGGGAATCGAACCCGGGAATTCTAGATCAGTAGCCAGGGGCGCCGAATACTATAAAAAGAGTCCAGGCGGTATAACAATTATTGTAAGCTGTAACTAGCTTCTTGAAACCTAACTATAAACTTTACTTGTAAAGTGCTCTTGCCAAGCATAACTTGTAGCAACAATAGTTTACTTGAAACGTTGTTAGACATCATTCTCTAATTTTTTACTAATTATTTCTTTGGTAAATTTTAGTTTCCTGAAATAGGCCCTTAGTCGTTCCCACGGTTGTAGAACTTTTATTAAGGGCGTAACGTGAGGGTTAAGACTAAGTCTCCCCAAAACTTCTGATGGATAATAAATAAAATAAATATCAAACGTATATAATATGATGTAATTACATGTTTAAAAACAGTTTTCAAAGCTATAAAACTGATACAAGTACTTCTTGCATGGAAAACATTTTATTTTCTTCTCTCACTTTATCCTTTTGGTTCACTTTACTTTATAGCAAATTTAATATTTACCAGCCCTTTAATAGTCCTTCTCCTCTTCTCCGAATCTAGCTGTCCCGCTTTCTATCAGAGCTGTCAAATTAAATCGGTGTTAAACTGCGAGGATATTATCTTAGTAGATTGCGGGTACTTATAATATTACGCATATAAAAAAAACAGTTCTACTAAATATAATAACACTATACTAAACTTATAAACAATCATTGATCCATAAATTCAGTCAACTTTTTTTTTTATGTTGATAGGGGAATCAGAACCCAAATTGATGGTACTCACTGTTTGGCGAGAAACAAATGAACGGCGGTCGGAGCTTGCGCAGAAGAGACTTGTAATGCCCACTCGGTAGCGCGGCTGACCACCAACTGCATGCAACAATGAAAAGAACCATTCACCAAAACCTTCTGCAATCTTCCATTATGTTTGCAGTACTCATTCGCTACAGCTTCCTTATAAGTGGCTACTTAGCGGATAGGCAGCGTGGAAGGGAAGGTAGGACGTTGGATAATTCCCAAACAAACCTAAACGTGACGTTAGAAGCTTCCAGTTTGCGGATTTGTATTCGTATTTAGTGTAAATAATTAGTCAGTGTGGCAAAGCGATCCGGCCTCTCTTCCAGGCACTAGCATGACGTCATGTTGTGCTTCTAGCATGCGTGACGCGCCTAAATCGGGTGGCAGTTTCAGGGCTGCAAGGCATAACTCCTCAAATAAAGTAATTATAATGCTATGGCTTGGAAGCAAAACATCTCAGAGTGAGTGGTCATCCCGGAGTCGTAGGACAAAACACCTCAATGACTTACAAACTAACTTAAGCTTATACGGTACGTCTAATACTACATTCTCAAACTCAGCTATAGTGCATAATTCCCTTGCTTGATATCGGGACAAACCGGTATGGACGTAAATATCTTCTAGAATTTAGAGGGCCATCAGAGTAAAAGAAGGGTCCCCTAAACGTGTAATCATCCACTCTAATTATCTAGCCACTATGACCTATTGATTGAAAGTCACTAATGTCAACCTTAGTAGACATATTTTTTATTTGCTTTGTAAAACTTTATAATTTAAAAAAATTGTTATCAAGAGCTGTTTATAATACTTCCTTACGTATTACCACACCAAATTGACATTTTCCTGGCTAGTTGAAACTTATAATATTAGGCCTATTATGTTTTTTGTTTCGCGGTTCTGGCAACGAGATTTATTATAGTGCATGAAAATTAAAATTAATACTTTTATCTACTTATAATTGACCACCATAAGTTTTAACATAAATAAATGTTATTTTCTACTACTTAGAGAAAAATCCATACAAAGAATTTGCTCCAAAATAAAACACTTTTATTTTGAAAACACAAAAGTACGAATACGAGTTTTATCGACATCAACTGTCTTCATTTCATTCGGTTCACCAAATTTATCTATAAAGTTAAATCAACCATTTATAAGTTCCCATTTATATAAATCTTGTTTAGTTGAACAATTGAACTACAAATAATACTCCTACAAAAAAAAATAAACATCCACACTTTTATTTTTATATTTTAATGGTGTAAAGACTCATAAAATAGAATAAATTAAAATAATTGTTTGTTGCCAAAATTTTGACAAAAGTGACCATTGTCCACTATTCAACATATGAGCTTGTAGGTCATAATACTTGTTTGGTGTATGAATACATGAAAGTAGATGTGGTAACTTTTCTTATCTGTCAGATAAGGCTATTCGTAAGAAATAACGGTTTAGCATAGTTTGAAGTATTAAACCATGTAGCTTATGAGATAAGGCCATAGTGTGATCATCAAAGTAAAGCTATCACGATTCAAAATAAACGGAGTGTACCCTTTCTGCCTGTACAAAGAGTAAGATTTTTTTTTATGTTGGTAAACGTACAATATTGGTGTGTCTGCACCCAAGAGGGGAGATTTAGGGGATTTAAATCCGCTTGAAAAGACTTATAATAATATAATATTTCAATAATAATAGATGGTATGCATAGTTAAAGTTAAGTGAATTATTGATACAACCAGTATTGTTAGTAAAGTATTATATCAATACACTAAAAATAGCTTTGCTGTTTCGACTCCACACGTTGTTTAAAAAGAATGAAAACATTCTAATTTTGTTTTTGTTCTCTATATATTTATTTTAATTTATTTCACTCACCCCTCACAACTCCAATCATGATTTTCTTGAACAGCACTGTCCTTCCTCCCACCAATGAAATATCCTGGATACGGCCATGGACATTGGTATTCCATTCCTTGATTGATTAGGCAAGGGGTTTTCCTTCGATTATTCCTTCTCCTTTCTAGGGAAACACGCCTTTTATCTGACTGGGCTGTGCGTGTGTGCGACGAGCCATGACACTCACGTGGATTTAATGAGATTGTTTGTTGAGTTGGAGATGGGTCGAACTCAAACCCACTTTTTCCCGAACCTGAATTTATATTCCGATTCTTAGAACACCTAATGACCATAAGAGGTTAGCTAGCTTTCTCAATGTAGTATGATTTATTTTCTTCAATTCTGATTTTGTTTACATCAACTGGTAGGGTAATGGTCTGATGTCGGATTTTTAAGCTTTCCCTATAAAAATATTTGATGTTTAAGGTAAAAAAAACATGTTTTTTAAAATGTTCTCGTATTCGCTCATCCATCTCTAGATATAATTATTACTACTAGATTACGCATAAAATTCATAGCACGCAGGAAGCTCTAGCCACGTGTTTTACAATATGCAACACACTGTATTAAAATAACGAACTAACGTCATACCTGCTTAGGTGGCCACGTGGTCTAAGGCGTCACTCGTGTGGTAGACTAGACTACCGATGACAGGGAGATCGGGATTCTAATTCTGGTCGGGTGTATTGAGAGTGGTTTTCCCCAAAATCCTTTTACACTCGCCATCTATGCAAATGTGGGTACACTTAATATAAATTAAACCTCTCTCATCCTTAGCTGACTAGCGAAATTAGGACATATGCGTAAAGCCGGAACAGATAGTAAGACGCAGCGCTTTTAAAAAAATTACGTCACGGCCACGTCACGTAGGGCTCAGGAGGATAGACTGCGTATGTGCTATCTAGAGGTTTTACGTCTGCGGTTGTAAAAGTGGCTCAAAAGACTCCACAGCCACCGAGAGATGTTTGTACGGCACAGTACGGCACAGGTGCAGTGGCTATGCTTGCGTGAAGTTTAGAAGTTAAGAGTAAATTATCAAAACTACCCAAACATAAGACAAAAGAGGGGCTAGTTGCGAGAAAAATAATAATTGTGAAACAGAAAACAGAGATTTTACAAACAATCTAGTAAAATAATGATACACATAAAGGGTTTGACATATCTGTCGAATTGAAATAATTGGTGAAACCTTTCACAACGTTAAATAGTACTAGATCTACTTTAAAAACTATCCGCATTGGTGGACATGCCAATTTAATGTTCAGACAATTATGGTCTGGTTTGTTGGTGACGAGAAGGTTGGGTGCTTTAAGGGTAAATTTTCCTTATGGTACTCACTTTATACCTCTACGCAAATGTGGGTATATATCAATAGATAAAGTATATTTATAGGCAAAGGTGTGGTACTAAAATAATTAGTGCCCTAACTGAATAGTATAATCATGTTCACCATAGGCAAGAAATGTGTCTATTATTTAAGTAATAATAACTTTATGCAAAACACAATCTGGAAAACGATAGCTTGATTTTAATACAGCATATTATATCACTAACGCTTTCTCTTGGTATAAATATTCAAGTTAAAACAATACAAGCATTTACTAATTCAGTTAGAGAATCACTTTGCAGCGATGCTAGGATTCACACGCCTCAACAGGACCCGTTAGGTACTTTATAGGTCATGTGTTCTATGGACGGATGACAGATTTTGTGAATAGCGACTATCTATTAGTGACCACTCACAAAAATTGAAGACTTGATTTGTGAATTCAAAAAAAGATTCCAGGATTTTAAAAACTATGAGCTTAAATTTGTCATGATCACGGGACTATTTACCTTGGATATGGAAATGGCAGTTGAATATTTTCAAATGGAATTAATTGAAATACAGTGCGACTCAATACGCAAACAAAAGTTTTGTGATGTTGGTGTACCAAATTTTTATTCTTTCCTCTCTAAGGATTGATATCCAACAATTTTTTAATTTGCGCTGCAAATATGTGAAATGTTTGGCAGCATATACGTGTGTGAACGGTTGTTTTAACTTATTCAAAGGAACAAAACACCCGGGAGATCACGGCTTACAGATACTCATCTATCATCAATTATGATAATGACTTCAGCTCAACATTTAAAGCCCGACATTAACACAACTGCCGCAAATAAAAGGTTTCAAATCTCTGGGGAAAAATAAAGGGTGAGTTCTAATATTTTGTATAGCCAAAAATAAAAATAATTTTCTATAAAAACAAGGTACTAAAATGAGTTTTCTTTACTTATGATTGTGACATTTTAATTATTTTTTTTAACGCAGCCCTCTTGGTATTTTTAATTTTCAATGTGGCCCTTATGATCAAACGAGTTTGACACGCCTGGTCCATTGTGTGTTAGCTTGTGAACAGTGCCGAGCTGAGAAAGTTCAGTCCTGTGACAAATGAGATGTGCCGACAGTGGGAGAGGGTTAAAAACCAACAATGGCTACCCTACCCCCAAGGACCTACCTACAATGATAGCCCATCCTTAGCCTCATTCATCCTTGTATCAAAAAAGTGTCACCAGCCAGCTACTCAGACCTTGTCTAGAGTGGCTAGAGCTCCTCCAAGGGGTTTCTATACTGAGGGTATGCCATTGATCTCTATAATATAACTGGATGGACATACACATACACATTGCCAAGGACAAAAGCGTGACGCTCAAGTTTATCGTATGCTACTTTGTGGGGGGACAAATTTAACGGTTTCTTTCAATGTTATTATGCGAAAACATGTCTCTGATAAATAAAAGTGTTATTGTTTGAAAATAGTGAAGCATTTTACCACACTTTCCTGAAGAAACATTTGCATTAAAGGATATACAATTCAGTTTTACATGTAATACTGTACACATACGAATAAAATCTTTAACATATTTAAATATGTAGTTATCATCAATGTTGTTCACAGTTTGTCAAGACTACACTTATATTTAAAGTTGGTTATTACCTTGTATATTGGTTTCATAAACCATATTATATTGAAAGTTCAATAAATATAATGAATAAGGAATCTTAAAACTTGATTACATTTGTTCGAATGACAAACTTTGTGTAGTTGCCATACATCAAACTATCACTTATGTTATAGGCTTGTAGAAAGTATTATTATATTACAATTTTTAAAAAAAATTTTGCTCATATCTTGTATATTGCTTTCAGAAACCATATTTTGTTGAAAGTTTGAAAACTATAGTGAAACAAGTTAGCTAACAATTATATTACAGTTGTTTGAATGACGTACTTTGTGTAGAAGTCTTACGTTCAAACGATGATATAGGTTATAGGCTTGTAGGAAGTACGGTATCTATTTAACCCTGATTTTAGTAATAATCCAAATCTGTAAGGTTTTATTTCGTACCAGAATACTATCATATATATAATATTTTGGTAGGATAAATGGCCATTTAGAAAGGAAGTAGAAATATCCTTCTGGAAGGTCTTTTATCCTACCTAAACACAATTATAGATTAGGATTCTGGTACAAGATAAGGCCTTACAAGCGAGCTTCCTTCAAAAATCATCGAAAATATTAGGCAACATAAACTTATTTAAAGAAAAAACTAACCAGTTTCAAACTTTTTTATGTTCTTCAAAGCTTTAAATAACATATTTATTTCATTTAACTAATCACACATTGATTTATCTCATATATTCAATCAAATTAATGAACGATGTCAAAATACCCCATTGCCTTGTATGGGTGTAAGAGAGAAAGAGATACCCGAAAGTTTTCTTCTCTCTTAGACAATGGTATGTAGACGACAGCTTGAAAATTTCAGCCACAGATGTCCATCCAGTTATATTATCGTGATCAATGGGTTATGCTGAAGAGGAGGGGTGGGGTGGTCACCACTCAATCCCTGGAAAGTGATGCTTGATGGTTCAGAAGAACGTATCAAGACAAATACACAAATATAAGATTTATTCAAAAATTAAAATAGTATATACTATTTGCTACATCAATCAATGAATTATTATGTGAAGAACTATCACCAAACCATTTAAAGGAAGCCTTATCTCCTTTACTTTTGATAGCCTTATTCCCAAAGTAAGCGTCAGGATGCGAAGTTTTCTTCATCTCATAAGCGTAGAATCCTTCGAGGATAGATTTACCTCGCATATATTTGAGCAAAAACATTCTAGGATTTCTTGAGACAACCTTACGAACCTTGACCAACTCCGTTGATTAGTTGCGACCACCTAAAAACCATTTACAAGAGTACCTACAAAGGTATGGTTGCTACAAAAAGGATATGATAAAGGAAATAAATAAGTTATAGGACACAGGAATCTTTAAAACTCTCATCAAGAAATATTCTATTAAGGCTGTTTTATAATCAAATCAATCATGAAATAAGAAGAGAATACAAAGTTTAAATATATATTATATTTAAAATATTTTCAATATATTTAAAATCTATATACTATATTATATATATATATATTAAAATCTATATATTATATATAAAAATACATATAATAAATATATTATATATTTAATATATGTATTGGACAGATCGAAGTGATGTCCTTCCTTGAACATACTATGACATAATATAAATTTATTGATAACATTTGAACTGAAATCAACAAATAAGACTATATAACATAAAATAGGACACAAAATAATACCTATTACGCTTAAGAAAATCTTACGAACTATAAAACAGAATAAAAAAACCAAATACTTGATGCATACTACTATTATAATAGGCAGTAAACACACGAAATAAACAGAGAAATAAGATAACTTAATACAACGAAACTAATTTAATACCATAAAAAAATGTTCGCAATTATTATTTCTGCATCTTGCCGATGAATGGTATTTCTAGTTCACCTCTTTTTTCAAATAATTGAATATTTTGTTTGCACAGTTATTTCTACAGCCACGTCTCACAAAACCCTGCTTTGACTGAGAATCAACAGCTGCGACGAGTCTTAATGTCAGCTCTTTTTGTGGAACATTCATTTCCATGAACTGATGGTAAGCTAATTGGAATTCCTTTCTCGCATACAATCTTTGAAGGACTGTTGACGATGTTCCTAGCTGATAGAAATAACTTTCTACTTTTTGTTCCATAAAAACTGCTTTCAAATTTCTTGGTGCTGCAGGCCTTCTGTCTACCTTTGAGATTCTTACCAAAACGTTTTATCCAATACTCACAGGTGGGAATTTTTTGTTGGACCTTTGCAGCATTTCATCGGCTTGCCTTTTCTGGGGTATGCATAACGCTTCACGTGCTCACATGATTTTTTCTTTGCGACTACAAAGCTCACATAAATTTTCAGATGTAGGCTACAGGTACATTCTTTAGCTAGAAAGCTTGAGCTTTCTCTTAAAGTTAAATTATTTTCTTCTTATATTTCTGAGTCACTGGAGTTGGAGGCGTCTGCATTGGAATTCTCATTCAAAAAAATATTCCAGTTCTTCTGCTCTCGTAATATGTTGACGAGCCTCACGAGGCATCAGAATCTAATAGGCCATTTTGTACAAGAACCCAAAATATTGCCGCTTATGGACTTCTGTTAATACCTTTATGGAAGTACTTTTTTTTTTAAAACTGAACGAATCGTAGTCCGCCAACCCAATTACTACTCCTATTATTGGCTATCCAAGGAGCCAAAATGTCCCGAACATCCTGGTTCTCCCTCTCCACCCTTAACTGGCTTTGAGATGTCTTGGTTTTCCCTGAATTATTTTGGCTCCAAACATATTAGTAAGCTCATTAATGACAGATGCTGCAAATTCTCTCCCATTGTCACTTCAGAATATGTAAGGAGCACCTATTAAGCTTGATTCACACGTTCACTGTAAATAGAGAGCAGAATCTGCTTGAGTGGCATAGCAATTCACTCACTGTATGTTGACCCACAATGCATTGCTACGCTAGCTTAAAACCGCTTATTATAAATATATTTTATTTTCCAGTGGATAAAAATATTATACCCTAGCTAGATCATTCTCCCAATAAATGTTTTTCTAATTATAATGTTGTGTTGTGGCACAATTCAATACATCGATACACATGCCTTACATTAATGAGTTATTTCAAATCTCCTCACAAAGGCCAACGAAGCTGCCTGCTTGCTTCTGGCCGTAGAGCGCATGCGTTGTAAAATGCGCATGCGTACGGATTTGAGATGGTTGGTTCTGAGATTTGATTTGTTCTCCTTTGCCAAACATCTCAGGCAGAGCGGATGAAGTAGATATGAGCTAAACTTTAGCGCAACAGCTCGTGCCGATAAGGTGGAAATCTTGTGATTGACTTAAAGCTCGTTCTGCGCTGGTTTTTCGGTGAATGTTAGAAGCCACAGTTAGACAGAAAATGTCTAACAGATTGCAAGCTACATCCGCAGAACTTTTGGATTTTAGAGCCTTAAAAAAATTAGTCAGGTGTTCTTAATAATTTAAAATAAATTTGTAATCTCACTCCGGTTCTGTTTGCATATCAATGAGATCCACTTGCCCTCTTGATTTCATGTGGTTGCGCAAAATTGGCCTTAACACTAGTGACTAGGCTCTTTCCTTTATGCTTTATTTTTCAGCTGACATTGTCTAAATAACCGTAAATAAATATCAATCACCTCACGAGTGATATTACAGTATCTTCTTGTAAGTCCTTTTGTGTCCAGTATCTATACGGGATTTGTGAATAATATAATACAGCTCACCTATGTGGCAAAAATATATATTTTTTCATTTTAATTTGGGGATCTCTTTTTTATAAGTCTTTCTAGATCATAAATGGTTAAAATGTCATACTTCTTCATGCGCTGATAATCTAGTGATGGTGGTGGCTTTCCCAGTCTATTTTTACATAGCGAAGCTTTTATTTTGGATATTATTTCATCATACTTATCGGAAGTAAGCAAGGATGTATTATTATTCGGTCCAACGTTTTGAATATGACCATTTGATTTCAAGTTAAATTCGTGTTCACTCACAGCAGACATCGTTAAAAGAGAGAATACATCTACACAACTGACACGTCGCTCGTTTAGACTAATAATATTGTCAACGGTACCCACGCGCCACCTGCTCAGTCTGGTTGAAAAACTAACTAAAATGTTATTTCAAGCTTTGGGCGTTTAATAATTGCACAATCTTAGGTTTGACTGTTTGGAGACGGCCAAAGCCCCAAATTTAATAGAACTTCAGTCTTTGGTCATTTTAAAACGTCCAATCCTAGTATTGAGCAAAAAAAATCCGTCCATTGGCCGTTTTCAGGTTTTGCGCCCAGCACACACACAGATTTCTAATATGATAGCATGACATATGTCCTTAGAATACTTATTTCTGATTGAGATGGTTAAGAAATGCTAACATATTAGGCCTATTCTTGAGATTTAAATATAATTTGATAAAAATAGTTATTGAAACAAATCCATGCAAAAACCTTTTAATCCAAGCTGTCTAAGAAATCCCAATATATATTTATAAATGGCTAGGACACGCGCTAAAACAGAAGTGCCATGCACTAAATGAAGATTATTTACTTAGAAATTATCATGTTTAGCTATACATAATAGGATTATATTCTTTATATTATAGCGTGCTTATTATGGTTTATATTTAGTTTTAATGAGTATTGATTAGTGTCCTTTAGATAAACTTTTCTTTTCACCTATCTTTAATTCCACTGAATACATCTAGTTCAATCACCCAGTAACAGTAGTATCCGATTCACCTCCGATGCTACTTTCTTGACTGGCTGCAGCTACTTATACAAAGTAACGTTGTCTTAGTTTAGCATAATAACTAAAGAAAAGTCTGTAGTATAGTTATGAATATAATCTTTCCACACTAATTGATGTACCAAGTCATAAATAAACTAGACATTTTGTAAACACATGACACAATAATATGTAGCAAAGAAATGTAGTGGTCATTCTCAGAACTAAGTAGGTACACGCTGTAAACCCACCATAATAAAGCCATGACTTCTATTTTGTGGGCAACGTTTATAGATGGCGTTTTAAATTGATCCATGATGATCGGGATCCCTGAACAGGCAAAGCAAAGAGAGCATGAATCAAACCCAAATGTCAGTGCACGTAATTGACAAGGTTGCAAGGTGTATTATGAAGGGATGATCTTTTTTTGACAAGCAGTTTGTTGTTATTGTTTAATATGTGTTTTTGTATTCTTTATCAAGTGTCATTATGTGATTTAAACCGTATATCTTAAAGTTTATTCCCAACCTAATAACATGTTTAGTAAAAAGCTTCACGCAGATGTGAAGAAATCAACACAAAAAGTTCAAGACCTCAAGAAAGATTCTGCTACACGTCTGAAACATCTAAAGATTGTGCTAGGTAATTAATTTTTTGTTTTATTATTTTTGATGTAATTTTTGTATTTTGTGTAAAGGTATGATGTTAAAATAATATTCGCAGTACTGTAAGAATAGAGGAATTCACACAAAAGTTGAAATATTGGATTATTCATCTCAAGGCTGCATTTGAATTTGACAGCTTAAGAATGGTCAAGTCACTTGTCTATTTTACCCCTTTTGAAGTTTAGGGGCTTATATCTATAAATTGGCTAAAGTGAGTTCTCCTTTTGCCCTTGTGTAGGTAAACTTTACAGCCCATAATTAGCTAGATGCAAGTCCCATTTGCCACCTTTATTTAGTTTACCCTATTTCCAATTGGTTATAAATTAG
Organism: Timema genevievae; assembly: GCA_902155825.1. NCBI lineage: Eukaryota > Metazoa > Arthropoda > Insecta > Phasmatodea > Timematidae > Timema > Timema genevievae. The sequence goes on from CABFWO010001290.1 coordinate 29,373, forward strand.
CTCAACCGAGTGGATCTCATAAATATTTTTAGACAACAGTTTTGCTAGGCTCAAACTCTGGGTGGACAAAATAATAAGGCTAAAATTAAGTAAATCACATTTTAAATCAATTTTACCATATTATTGTGTAAACATGATTATAACAACCTTTTTGGTGACCTGGAGGTCTAGGGGTAAGGTGTCAGAATTCTGTGCTGGGTGTCCGGGTTTCAATCCTCGGTTCTGGCATAGATTTATCTGATTGTCAAACCCTTCCTTCACCTGACAAGACCTGTGTTAATCACAACTTGTGAATGTGTGGAATGCCAAGCCTCCACTGTGATTCGGATCCTACGTTAAACTGTAGGTCCTTCATTTCATCTCACAATCACCCTACCATTACACATTAGAATAAGTGCGTATAACTCGAATGGGTATTAAGACGTGATGCTAATAATAATAATAATAATAATAATATAACAACCTTTAACAATTTAAGTACTGGTATTTATGGTTATGAAAGGATTCCAACACACACAAACCTGCTAAAACCTAAAGGTTCATAGTGGTCTGTAAGAGATAAACTCCACACTAACAGATTGCGCTATCCACAGGGTCCTTATCCTTAGTCCTTATAAACCTCTAGAAGCTGACTCAACTTTAACTTTTAAGTACTAGTCGGTATAGACTTCTAAGGACTATCAATCACACAACAGTAAATATGTGTGCACACATATAAATAAAGCACCAATGCCAGTGAAGAATCCAATGTAATGGGGACAAATAGGACTACAAAATCAAATTATAATGTTGCAAATGCATCTAGTACCTATTTAAAAAAATATTTCTGAAAATTTTAAAATTCGGGATGTATGGCAACTCAGAAACAGAAATACTGGCTTTGGTAGGTTAAACATCCCATTAGTATTATGTGTAACCTCTGGTTCACAGATCACATTTGATATTCATGGTCTTTACAAGTCATGAGAGTTTTGATACTAACTTGTGATCCTGATTGTCATGAAAATGTCCTAAATTAAATTTGCTAGTCATTAATATTGTGAGGCAAGATAAACATAGTAGGCCCTAGTTATAATAAGATTTAAAACTTCTGCCCTCAACCCCCACATAGGCTACTAAAATATGTTAATACATTCTTTGATGAAGACCAGTGGCATAGGGCCTATTCTCTGGGTGTGCTAGTTCTGCGCTGCATACCCATACTAATATGGACAATTATGAAAATTAATATATTTTTATTTTACATTGATATCTTGTTTTAAGTAGTTCTTCTTTCAAAGCATCTACCCACCAGATTTTAGACCCCAGAAACAACAGGCTGAGCTGGAGACATCCTAATGACCTTGAACAATCTCTATAGGGCTACAAAACTCTCCCTTTTCCCTCCCCACCAAACAGTAGCCATTGTTCCCAGGTTTTTACATCCCAGGGCCTGCTATTCATGTAAAGCAGGCTAAGTATTGTGCCAATTATTGAAAAAATAATTCAAATCACATTTATTATTTGTTAGCTTATTTAGTATATTTTAAGTATCAGTAAATAAAATAAATATATATACATTTATTTATTTTAAGTACCGGTAAATAAAATAAATATATATACATTTATTATTTGTCAAGTTAATTTAATCAGGCCTACCTTAGTATTGTTTAATTAAATAAAATATATATTTAAAGACTATGTCTAGGCCTATACCTACTGGGTGATCTTTTGGAGTTTGCCTAGCGAAAAATCGTAAAAAATGTGCATATAAGGAAAAATGTTTCATACAATGTTGGTTAGTTTTGAGACGCTGACAAAATGATGTAGTTTATTTCTTATTTAGTGGATGTCCTCAAGGTCAACTATTGTTTTTCAAATGTGACCCTGTATTTTTTATTGCAGAATCATATACTACAAAAAGAAACAATGCATTTGGTCTGAAACACTTTTTTACCCGAGGTCTATATTTGATAATATTTAATGAATTAAAGAAATACCTATGATATGTTTGGAAATGTTTTTATTTCTATTTATTACCAACTAAAGTCTGTAGGCTTAAACAAATGTGAGAAAAACGCTCTCACAAACAAAAAACAAACATTTGTTCATAAGGATCGAAATGTTAAATTGGTCTACCTAATATCTCTAGGCCTACATAATAAGTAGAACAATCTAACATTTTGATCTTTATGAATAAACATTCACACTAAACAGAATACACAGTTCCTCATAACGGGAGCTATTTTTGTCTATTGTAAATCTACTAAATTGTGAGCTATGGAGTATTATTCTGATGCTGAAGATATTGAAATTATTTTAATTTATGGTGAATGTAGAAAAAAAGTTAATGATGCTATTCTACTTTACGCTGATCATTTTCATGAAAGAAATGCACTGTCATGTAGATCTTTTTATTGTGTAGTTAAAGAATTTGTGGAAAATGAAAGTGTTCAAGCGAACCAAATGAGCTGCCGAACAACTGTAACCGGTGAATATAATTAGATCGTAGTCCTAGCCGCAGTAGCTCATAATCCTTATGTAGGTTCTTGTGCAATTTCTAGTTATTAGGAATATCCAAGAGTAGTGTGCTCAAAATATTGAAGCATAATAAATTTAATCCCTACCATGTGTCATTGCATCAAGAGCTTCATGGAGAAGATTTTCACAATCGAGTTGCATTCTGCCAACAGGCACTTGAACGAGTCGGAATAAATAAGACATTTTTTCTTCAAGTATTATTCTCTGATGATTTGAGCTTTACACATCATGGGGAAGTTATTTGACACAACATGTATTATTGGAATGCAGAAAATCTACGGTTGCGCCAAGTTGATAGATAGCACCCTTGATTTGTGAACCTTTTAGTGCGGACTTATTGGAAACAAATTGATTGGCCCCTGGTTTTACTGATGGTACATTGAATGGAGACAAATACAGAACCTTTCCAGATCAAGGATTGCCAATGCTGCTAGAAAACTTAAACCTACAAGAAAGGCAGAACATGTGGTTTCAGCACGATGGTGCCTCTGCCCATTATTCCAGAACTGCACGACAAGTATTGGATCGGAATTATGGCCGCTAGATCGATAGAGGTGATCCAATTAGTTGGCCTGCTAGATCACCAGATTCTTTCTTATGGGGCTACTTGAAAGAAATAGTATACCATGATGTACCAACAACTACATAAAACATGATGGAACACATTAGAATTTCTTGCAGAGATATTGATTGAGAAACTTTACTAAATATTAATAATTGTTTTATAAAGCGAATTGGTAAGTGTATTGAAGTAGGTCATCATTTTGAACAATAATTGTTGTAATTTAACATTTCGACCCTTATGGTCGAAGTATATTGCAAAATGCATTTGTCTACAACTTCTACATTATCTGCACCATTATTGATTATGCAAACATATTCCATTAATGTATTTCATTTAATGATAAAGTTTAGCTAGTTAAAATGAACATTGTTTTGATGTTCTTAAATGGTTTTTCTTTGCTACTGTTTTCTTACCAAATGTTCACTTTAACCACATTAAACTAATGAAATGTAAACATATTTTGGTTATGCATATGACACCTGTAATTTAAAGGTTTAGTTCTAATTTTGCAAGTTGTTTATGCCGCTACTACTGTCATTACTTTCTGTGATATACGGGAATTACGATTTATGAGTAACGTTAGTACAAAAAATATTATCAAGAATTCTGTTTGGTCTGCTACGGGAGGAGATCTATGGAGGTGACACCATAAGTCACCCCACTGGGTGATACCAAACCTAGTTAAGCCATTGACTTGATTGTTTGGGGGGAGAAGAAAGAGAGAGTACAGGAACAGCTACAGGAATGGAATGTGGTAGTGAAAGAGTGTAGAATGAAATTTAACATGGCATGTCAAGTGATGGTACTGGTAATGATAAGGAAGAGGATAAAGCCTAGTAAAGCTATAAAGTTGGATGGAGTAGAGGTGAGAAAAGTACAGAACGTAAAATATAGTGGAAACATGATTGAGGTGGAAGTAGTGAGGATATAATGAGAAGAGAACAGCAAGGAGAGTTGTTCTATAGGTGTGTTAAGAGACCTGCTATGAAGAAGAGGAGTCCCCTGGAAGTGTACTTTGTACCCATTGATACAAATGCAGTTCAGAAACATGGACAATGAATGTAAGAGGGATTAGGAAAGTGGAGACTATGTGAATGAAGTTTGTGAAGAGCATGTTAGCTGACATGAGGAGAAACAGGATAAGGAATGAAGTTATCTGGGAAAGAGTAGGAGGAGAAGAAGTACATGAGATAGTAAAGGAAGCAAGACTAAGATGGTATGGGCATGTAATGAGGATGAAGAAGGTGAGGATGCCAAAGAAAATGATAGAAATATAGTATGTAGGTAAAAGACTACAAAGGAGGCAAAGAAAGAAATGGGAGGAGTGGATAACAAAGTTTTCAAGTGAGAGGAGAAGAATGGAAACAATTGAAGGAGGAAGAGTGGTGGAAGAATAGAGGAAGATGGAGGCATTTAATTAAACTGACTTGGCTACAGGCTGGAAACAGTGGATGATCATGATGATGAAGATGAATAAAAAACATAAAAACAAACTTCAATATGTCTTAAATTGCACATCCCTTCCTAAGAGCAATCCTGACCAAACAACAATGATAGAGAGGGTGGGCCAGTGACAATTACTTCTTTTTTAATCATTAATCTAATTTTTTAAAACTCTGAATGCAGGTAACCTGAATACATAGTAAGTAAGACATGGTGCACTAAAATCTTAGTAGGATTCTGGTTAGAAGGACAATATTTGACAGTTACTAATTGACTACTTTCATATGTCAAGTAATGTGATCTGTAGCTATGACTTTTTTTTTTTTAGATACTATCACTACCTAAAAAATAACAGTGCCATCACTGCTTACCACAAATAAATGTCTTTTTATTTTCAACTTACCTTCCGACCAGACCTTTTTTCAATTTTGGATATTCTATATTAAAAAAGTTCCTCATATGGATATTTTATTTTATAACCTCCAAACCAGGAGTGCAGGAAGTTTTTGGACTTGGGGGGGGGGG